>VUQR01011332.1:15045-25960 GCA_015108515.1 Hemichromis elongatus
GTTTTAGATCATTGCTCGAAGAGCCATCTTCAGTTTTTCAGATGTGCGAAAGAGGTTCTCGTTGTGGTCTAAGATTTTATGGTATGACACCATCCATTAGCCACTCAGTGTGGTGAAGTCATCCTTTACCCTTAGCAGAAAAACAGCCCTGAAGCATAATGTCATAACGTCATAAAGTCTGCTTGACCGTGGGGATGATGTTCTTAAGGTCATACTTATCCCTTTCACCGAATGTATGATTTAAAGTTTTTAGACTTAATGTCAAATTATGTATTAATTAATTGATTAATTTTTTCATTGTCTGTCTCCCATCAGTACCAAACATTTGTGTGATATTAGTGCAATATTTATACTATAGTTTCAAAATGTTTTTTTTTCCCCCACAGGCATATCAGACTTGCTGTTGGTGTATGGCTACAAAGACATTGTTAGACAATACTTCTTATAGGAACCATAATTTTTACCACTAAAGTTTCACAAAGTACAATGTGACTTTTTTTTTTTTAAATGAATACAATATTTCATGAGAATTTGGAATGAGAGTAGGGTTAAATATCTCTGGCAGGATGTTAGTCCTCCACAAAGCTCCAAAATGAGGAAACAATATGTCTTTTCCCCTGTAACTTTTCCACAGCCTGGCATTTCCCACAGCTGCTGTTAGGTCATTGATTCCACGATAGTTGGACCAATTTTGCCCCCTACTGACTCATTTAAAATATGTTCCTCTGCTGGATTTGCTGTAAATGAACAACCCTGTCCTATAATACAAATTAGTTATGTTCTTTAATTTACAAGCAGAAGGTGTTTTTGTGTCTTTTTGTTACTTTCGTTTTTGTTTCGTTTTGTCTCCCTTGGTTAGAGTTTGTTATATTCATAGTCAGTACAGTGCTTCCAAAGTAATCTGGTGTCCCCGGTCTAAATAATTTAAATTTTAAGCTGCAGCTGAGGCTATAGTGGAAATTTATCTGTACACTGGTTCACACTGGTATCTAGGATACCACTAGATAACAAAGTTATTCTTATTAGAACTATTACTGGACAGTGTCCAATCACATAAGCATGTTAAAATTTAGTGGATTTGTTGATGACCTGCTATTTTTTTTTAAATTTCCAGAAAATAAGAACAACAAAAGGCTTTTAATAATCTGCGTTCTCGTGTTCATGCAGTATTAGACTTTCTAACCTCTTTCTCCAAGGAAGGCAAAATATAAAAGTGATTTCACAGCACTTTATGTATAGACCTATCATCTGCCGTTTAGAAGTATTATATAAACTGCCATGTTTTGTAGCAGTGAGTCCTTAGTGTATAACTTTGACATTAAATTGAATGCATTGCCCTAGTGCCTCTGGTTTAGAGTCCATCAGTTTGGCCACAAAGAGTCACAAACAGCGCTAGATTTGGAAAGAGCACAGCAGCAGAGATGCATCATGTGCTAACAACCAGGACAGAGAAGATGACTCTGCCACAACCTGCTCTTAAAAATTATTAATCTTTGCTTCTAGCTATGACAGAAGTCATGATCAAAGAGTAAAGAGTCTGTAAAGGGCCTTCAGGGACAGGCCAAACCTAGCAGGATGAGGAAAGTGATGCACCAAAGCCATTCTATACACTCTAGCACACTTTTTGCCTCTGAGGTCTAAAAATGGTTTGGATACCTGATAATGGTTTGCTGGTTGATATTAAAACAATCAGCACCCACAAATTAATGTATAAACAATTAAATTCTCTTGAGAGGATCCTACATGTTAGATTAAATACGTCAATAATTGACATTAGATACATTCATAATGAGAACTCAATTATTTATACACACTTCCTACAAGAAGATTTATGTATAGTTCAAAAATATTAAAAAAAGAAATTGAATTGGGTGTCTTACAGAAATATATATAAATCCTCTATTCTGCAACACAACTAAACAAAAGAACTCTTTCAGGAAATTCATCTTTGGGTCTAACAACAGATGGTTTGATGTCATGATATACAAAAATCAAGAACTGAGGGCGTATCTACTTTTCCTTAAAACAAATAGACTATTCCTCCAGCCAAAGAGTTTAGTTTCTTTGCAAATATCTATAATATGGATACTTGAGATAACCAGTAGAACATAAAAAAGAGACCAGGTTGTTGAAATTTTTATGAAAGTGGACATGAAACGCCACATGTATAAAGGTTAGGTTTGACTTCAACAAGAAGCTACCCCTTATTACACCAGTGAACATCCAGGGTTTGGACATTGAGACACTGGAGGAGTACAAATACCTGGGTGGTCACCTCAATAACAAACTGGACTGGTCCTCAAACACAAATTCACTTTACAAAAAGGGTCTAGGTCATCTCCGCCTGCTACGGCGGCTGAGATCCTTCGGGGTGAACAGGACACTTCTAAGGACGTTTTACGACACTGTGGTCACGTCTGCTATTTTTATGCTTTTGTCTGCTGAAGTGGTGGAAGGGCAGAGAGGGACAGGGGGAAACTCAACAAACTGCTCAGGAGGGCCAGCTCTATCCTGGACTGTCTGCTGAAGTCCATTGAGAAGGTTGGGGAGGAGAGAATGTTGTCTAAGCTAACATCCATCATGGACAACACCTCCCACCCCCTGCATGAGACTGTACGAGCACTGAGCAGCTCGTTCAGCTGTAGAGTGTTACACCCACAGTGCAGGAAGGAGCACTACCACAGCTCATTCTTACCATCAGCTGTCAGACTCTATAACACAGCTTAACATCCTTTTGGTCGTCTTACTCGCAAGCTTGTTTGTTTCTATACATATTCTGTACATTATTACCTGTATATGCAAACTTCAATTTGCTTATGTATATAGGACCACTGTGTGTCTTCCTTTTATATTTTAATTTCACTTGCTATAAGAGCTTTGTAACACCTAAATTTCTCATCTGTGGGATAGTAAAGGTTTATCCTATTCTATTCTATTCTATTCTATTCTATTCTATTCTATTCTAAAAGGCAGTCTCAAGAAATCACTTTTGTACCGCTCCTGGTTGCAACAGTTAGTTTTATGTTGATAAGGATATAATGTTCATTTTCTCTCTGTCTCTTAAACAGTCAGTGGTTCTATGTTGTTTGACCAGGTTTGTGAAGCAGTTTATAAATGAGAACCATGCAGAGGAGAGCCTTTTAGAGCCACTAAACCGACAAGCTGGAGTCCGACGCTCCAGCTTTTCCTCGCCATGACAGGCCAGGTGTGCTGAGCTGCGCAATCAGCTGGAAAAGCAGATGTCCAAAATATGCGATCAGCACTATTTTATGCTATCAAATAGTCTTTCTTTTCCCTACCACATTTTACAGATTACAATATACATGCCACACCACAAAAAATAACTATGTTTTTCACGGTTCAGTTGGGAATGATAACATCCATACGCATGTAGAAAAAAAAAAGAAAAAAATCTCCATATTACACTCTCCATCACTTAAATTTTAGCATTACATTAGCTTAGCTTTTCCTCACTTTTATTATAAAGCAATTCAGTCAGTGAGATGATGTGAGGAAAAAAATTCTCCAGAACTCCAAAAAGTAGGCATTTCTTCCTCAGCGCCTCAAGTTTTTTGTTTGTTTGTTTGTTTTTTTGTGCATTGCACACATAAACCTAATTTCCTTGCAGGGATGCTGGAAGGTTTCCCAGTGCTAGGGTAAGAAACATAGTTATATTTGTAGTGTGATGCACATGTACTAACCTGTTATGTTTTAAAACGCTTTTGTGAAATGTGTTATTAGTTAGCCAACATACACTAATACAAGCCACGACAAACCCACCAACCCGGTGTCTTCACTTTCTGTACTTATATCTTAACTTATTTCTTAAATCCACCTTCAGAAAGTGTTTAATCTGTCCATTTTTAAGAGTAGAGCTCCACACTGTAAATTTGCCTTTATAGATGTGGTGTTTCATGTCCACTTTAAAAAGGCACAAAGTTGAAAAATGTCTATCTTTAAAACAAAGTTCTCCAAATGTACATAAAAAGCTGAACCATCCAAATTCCAGCAAACATCATAATCCGAAGACCCACAGTAAAAGCTCTCTCTCTCTTTAATGTCTGGATTATAGGCATGCTGAAATGACACAGAGGTCTGAAAGAGAATAAAGTTATTAAAAGCCAGAATTACAAAGTACTTTTGTAGCTTATCATCTTAAGCTCTAGCTTTATAACCTAGTTTTCAGACTGACATATCAGAAGATCATGTTAAATTTGCGGCAGTCTGTGCTAAGGTGGTATTAATTGTGTGATTTCTCTAGAAAATTTGATCCACTGAACAACAATACTTGGCAACAGCGATAATAGTGATTTTACATTGTCCCCTCCTGATGATACAATAGTCATCACTGGATAGTTTCTTCTTTTTTTTTTTTTAGAGTACAGGACCACTAGTGGTTTTCCTAATTCACCCTTCCACTCTCCTCGGGTGTGCCATCAATTCCCTCCACCCTTTTCATCTCCTGATCTGCCCCCTTTAACAGTCAGGCAGAGATAAGAGTTGCCTCTTGCCCCTCCTTCCCCATGAATGACAGGGCTGATACTCCATCTCTGAGGTCAGCCAGGCTAATTGGTTTGTGCACATCTTCGACGGACCATTAGGCCTCAAAACTTCTAAACTAAAAACATTTCCCTCTCTCACTCGTCACTCGTAGCTGCCTGATGGAGCCGCTTATGCCGGTCCAGCGAGAAGTAATCACATCCATTGCAATCTGTGGCTCAAGTGTCACAAGCAAAAAGTACTGGCCCTTCATTTATTTTAAAGTTTATTTTGTTATATCCTTACCAAACAAGGGATATAATGCGTAGATTATGGTGTAGGTGTAATTATAGCATTTTATCATAACAACGAATGTACAGATATTCTTAATGTAGGTTTTAATTAAGGCTGCATGTCCATAGCAACGTATTTGTGACAGCTGCTATCACATGGTTGCCTGGAATTACATTTAAATTGCTTCCTTTTGGTTTCCTTTCTCTTATTATGGAAAAGATCCTTATGTGCTTGAGTCTGCTGATTGAAGCCAGAGCAATGTTTGCAGTTAATGGTTTTGTTGAATGTGTTTTACTGAAATGGAGAAGATTAGTGACTTTAATGTTTAATACCAACATATCCATTAGTATTGTTCTGAGAAAAACAAGATCCATACATGTAGCCTTAATTTTTATGAACTCAACAAAGCCCTGAGAAAAATACACAAGCAGCCCATGTTGACAAAATGCTTATTACTGTCTCTATGTGGTATGCACTTTGTAGTCTTTGACTTATATGTCATTTGCAGAAGGTGCTACAGTGTAGCTACAGCAGCCAGACAAGCACAGGCTTAGTAGTTATGCTGTCATGTTATATGCAAATTATGTCTAAAAAGAAATAAATTGCTAAATTTACTGTCTAAAATATTTATAGCCAACTCTTGTGCACAAACATTGTAATTAAGGATTATTATAAAACTGTTCACTGTGCCTCCTGTTGATTTTACCTCAAGATAATTTGAGTAATATCTTTATCAACTTCTCTCATCTGACCACGTTTGCTCTTAAAATTAATGAGAAGTCACAAACAAGTTTGAGCTGCGAGATGCAGTAATCCACTTTTCTTTAACTTGGTTTTAGGCTAAGAAATAAACAATGGCTCATTGAATATACCCAACTATGACAGATACATACAAAATGCAAAGACCCAGTCAAGTATTCCCTCTGGCAATCACAGCTGACCCAGATAGATATAATCTTTAACAGACTGCCTCTGGCCAGCAGCACCCTCATATTTGCTTTTTGTGTTTCTTAGTAGAAGTCCAAAAAGAAAATCGTCTTTGTGTCAGATGTTAGCAAAAGAGTAAATTGTTGCCTTATGCAGAGCAAAAAGGATTCAATCGTGAGCTAGCTAACTGGTTACACTGACAATTCAACAACACTTCTTTGTATGAATGTGTCACATCCAAGAGACTGCGTCAATGTTGTATCACCTGTGTCAACTAAAGTTAATCGTTTTATAAGGATCACAGCACTGAAGTGTGGGTTTGTCCATGTATATGTACCTGACCTTCAGTTACACATCAAAGACTAATATCACTTCCCTCGAGTCATCCACCTCAGCCCATCGGGGAGCTACAGCCTGTAATTGGGTGTGGAGCCTGAGAGGCCATGTAGTGGACAGCTCAGAGGAGACTGCAAGAGTCAATTACCAGAGCTGACAGTGCAGTAGAGAGAAAGGTACACCAGACACACTGTAGTGATCTGTCTGAGCAGGATAAAGGAGACTGAGGGTATTTGCTAATGTGAGACCAACAAGCTACATTACTCACCTCATGGTAACAGCTGTGGCATAGTTCTCACTTATGTATGAGGCTTTAGACAGAAATCAGAAAAAAGAGACTATAATGAATGGATTGAATCCATTAGTTTATATCCTCAAATAACCTTGAATAATTTCAATTTGCAGATCTGGTTCCTTATTACATGCCAGCTTTTTTCTTGTTTTTGGTTGCAGGGGAAAATAGGTAAATATTTCGTATATTCAGAGCCATATCACAGTGATGATGCCCCCGGTGTTTTAAAATGGATTAAATTGTCAGTGATTAAATGGTGGAAACATTTGGATCAATCAGGAACTCATTTTACTCCCATCACAGCTGACAGAATCTCATTTCTGAGATCTGGGAGAATTCAGACAAAAATGTGAACGTGAAGCTTGACGTTCACTAATCATTCAGACAGCTTAACATCATTTTGTCTTAAATAACCTTTTTCTTGTAATAACCAAATATTCTGCTGGACAACATATGAGCTAGGCAACAAGAGCACACTGTGTAAAATGAAGGAAAGAATTTGGATGGTACTATTTACAGTGCTTACACTGAACATGTTTGTAAAAATCAGAATAGAACATCCAATCAGTTAAACTTCTGGCTAAACTTAAATTTGGTCAGTTGAGTAGCAGGTGGGGGTTGTTATGTGGTTTCAGCTGCTTTGGTGTTAATGAAATTACCCACAGATGCATTAGAGAGGAAAAAAGGAGGCAAATAATTTTACAGGTGGAGACCACTGACATTTTCCATCGTCATCTTTTCTGGGGGTTTTTTTGTTTTTTGTTTTTTTTTTTACTGGTTTTGCATTTGGCTGAGATCAGTGTCTACTGGTAGCATGAATCAATACTCGAGTTTGCTCAGGTAGTCCAACATCAACATGTGCCATTAGGTATCATGATGAAATCCTTGGACCTGTTGTCTGATCCTCCACTGGTTCAGTGGCTTCTGGGTTCCTCCTGGTGTGCGACAATCCCCAGCCTCAACTGGTAAGAGCATTCTTCCAGTTCCCAGTGGATGAAGGAATTGACACCGGACTGGCCTGACCTAAATCTAATGAACATCTCTGAGATATCCCCTACTCCAGAATTGACACCTTCAGACTCGACTCAAATTTGCAGCTGCCCAAAAAGCCAAGCCAAATGCGTTTTGTCTTTATTATCAGATAAGACAAAGGATGAGCTATTTAGTCACAATTACAAGAAGTATGTTCCAAGGAGTAAAGACGAGGGTTTCAAACCCAAGAATAATGTACCAGCTGTCAAGCATAGTGGTGGTAGCTTCATGCTCTGGGCTGTTTTGCTACCATTTACTGCCACTGCTACATTGCACAAAATAGATAGAATAATGAAAACGAAGGTCCAAATTCAAAATTTTTAAACTTCGCCTCAAATCTGCAGCTTGATGGTTGAAACTTGGACACAATTGAGGTAATAATCCCAAACTGGGTCCATGCCAGGTAACCAACCAATTTAAATGAACTCTATCTGTCAAAAAAGAGTAATTAAATATCTAGTCAGAATTATGCCTGTAAATGATCCACGGCAGACCCGACAACATGTACATGCTTTGCACCATACTTTATTTACACACAGTTGCTGTACAAACACAGTCGGCTGCTGCTCCGCAGGTCGCAGCCTGACACATACCAACAACAACCCCAATCAGGACCCAGTTCTGTCTTTTAATACAAGTGTGGCATGATTGCTCACGCCACTCCAGTGTGTCTGCCTTACACGCAGCCACGGCACAGACCACGCCCCACCACAATACCAAACACTTGTTTATTGCAAAATTTAGTCCAAATGACCAGATTTAGCCAAATTTTAGTGGGGTGTATGTAAATTTGAGCCAGTATATACGTTTGACCCTGTGTGGATTAGAGAAAATGTAAAATAAATTACTTATTACATCTTGGGGAAAAAAACAAAAAAGCAAAGGAACATGACATTCATGCCCATCATGAGTATATCTAAACATCTTATTGTACAATTGTACAAACATATATTGTTGAAGCCTTGATGCCTTCTGGGATTTATTTATACATTTCCTTTTACATTTTACAATATAATACAACTATTAATGATATCAGAACTAAAAGTTTTGCATAGATTATGTAAAATGTTGCATCAGCTACAGGATTACATCTGCATTGTTATCACCTGGCTGTTAGTCTGGAAATGCCGATTTACATGATTCATTTCTGAGGCTGATGCGGTGAGAGGAAAAGTTGCTTTCTGATTCCTGATGTGATGTTCTCACAAGTAACAGTTCTTTGTGGGAATATTATTTTGTGATGTTTTGCATAATTGCTATTTTGCGTTTTTGCAAAACTGCTGCTCTACAGTTACTTGATATCCAAAGAATTAAGTGAGTCATTAGCCAGCCATCAGATATCTTGGTTTGAAGTCTAAGGTTCTATATTTTGCATTGCATATTATAATGTCACCAACCCTTTAGGGTTTGGAGCTGGATAGATACTGTTTTAGTTTCACTATGAGATGCAGCAGCTTCAGTTACGATGTGTAAAAACCTATAGCATTAAGAAATAAGTGGAAATACATCAACACTTTCTCATACATAGTCGCTAAACAATCATATACGTTTATATATAGTAACATAACTGTAAAAAAATAGCTTTTTATGTATCTATTCTTTCAATTTAAAAAAAAAAGAGATTAGATTAGATTAGATTAGATTCAACTTTATTGTCATTACACAAGTACAAGTACAGGGCAACAAAATGCAGTTTAGGTCTAACCAGAAATGCAATAAGCAGCAAGTGCAGGATAAAGGTAAAATAAGTTATGGGTATATACAGGGTGATATGTGCAGGGGAGACTGAATAATATTTACAGATGGATGTACAGTAGTATGTATATAATATACAGTTTGTATTGACTATGAATATTAAATATTTACATATGTATAAATGTAGTGGATATGTATTGGATATGTACAACGTAGTGCAATGATTATGTGCAAAGATGTGCAAGAATAAATAGTACGGTGGTTATCAGGAGTTTATGGGGGGGGGCAGAGGAGTTCAGCAAGGAGACAGCTCTGGGAAAAAAGCTGTTCCTAAGTCTGCTGGTTCTCATCTGGGGTAGCCTAAAGCGTCTGCCTGAAGGCAGGAGAGAAAACAGTCCGTGGGCAGGGTGGGAGGAGTCCTTAAGAATACTGCGTGCTCGACGCAGACAGTGCTTCCTCTGGATGTCCTCAATGGATGGAAGTGGAGTCCCTGTGATACGCTGGGCAGTTTTCACCACCCTTTGCAGCGCCTTGCGCTCAGCAACAGTGCAGCTCCCATACCACACTGTGAGACAGCTGGTTAGGATGCTCTCTATTGTAGAGCGGTAGAAGTTCACCAGGATGGTTGAGGACAGCTTGTTCTTCTTTAGTGTTCTCAAGAAGAAAAGACGCTGGTGAGCCTTCTTGACCAGGCTGGAGGTGTTAATGGTCCAGGACAGGTCTTCTGAGATGTGGATCCCAGGAACTTGAAGGATGAAACAGGCTCCACAGCCATCCCGTTTATGTGGATGGGATCATGTGGGCCTCTTCTCTCCCTCCTGAAATCCACAATGAGCTCCTTGGTCTTGGTGGTGTTGAGGAGCAGATTATTGTCAGTGCACCAAGTGGCCAGATGCTGGACCTCCTCCCTGTAGGCAGTCTCATCGTTGTTCTTGATGAGACCTATCACCGTGGTGTCGTCTGCAAACTTGATAATGGAGTTCGATCCATATACGGGTCGGCAGTCGTGGGTGAAGAGGGAGTAGAGGAAGGGGCTCAGCACACAGCCCTGTGGTACACCAGTGCTGAGCATGACAGTGGTGGAGCAGATGCGGCCTGACCTTACATGTTGTGGTCTGTTGGTCAGAAAGTCCATAATCCAGTTGCAGAGTGAGGTGTTAATGTCCAGGGCTCTAAGTTTGGTGATTAACTTAGAGGGAATGACAGTGTTAAATGCTGAGCTGAAGTCAACAAACAGCATCCGTGCGTAGGTGTTTTTATTGTCCAGGTGTGTGAGTACAGAGTGCAGCGCTAGGGAGACTGCATCCTCTGTGCTTCTGTTGCTACAGTAAGCAAACTGGTGAGGGTCCAGAGTTGGTGGGAGAAAGTCCTTCAGATTTGTCAGGACTAACCGCTCAAAGCACTTCATAATGATGGGTGTGAGTGCTACAGGTCGGTAGTCATTAAGGCATGTTGGGCTAGAGTTTTTCGGCACTGGCACAATGGAGGTGGATTTAAAGCATGTTGGAACAACTGCTTGGGCGAGGGACATGTTAAAAATGTCTGTGAATACCCCAGCGAGCTGCTCTGCACATGCTCTAAGTACGCGCCCCGGGATGCCGTCTGGTCCAGCAGCCTTGCGTGCGTTGATCCGGCTCAGTGCAGTGCAAACGTCTGAGGAGGTGAGTGTGATGGGTGAGTGGTCAGTTGAGGAGGAGATCCTGACCGCAGGTTGCTTGTTGTCTCTTTCAAAGCGAGCATAAAAGTTATTAAGCTCATTCAAAAAGAGGACATTTGTGGTTATGGGGGTTGAGTTGCTAGGTTTATAGTCTGTAATGGCCTGGATGCCCTGCCACATGCGTTGAGGGTCAGCGTTGGAGA
>VUQR01011333.1:0-35153 GCA_015108515.1 Hemichromis elongatus
ACAAATTTTCTGTGGAGAAGGTCATGATCAGGACAGATCAGTTTTAGCATTGCCATAAATCACCATATTTTCACTAGATTGGACTGGATGTACTATACCTTTAGCAGCCTGGGCTTTCCACCTCTCTCTGTTTTGATAAACTTCTTCATTCCACAGCGCTTTGAAGTTCTTCATGTCCACCGTCAGGAGAGAGCCCGGGCCCGATGAGCTGCTGTCGGAGCCCATGCTCTTGACACTGTGCCTTTTGCTTTCATCTGAACTGATACTGTTCAGACTGGACAGACAGAGAAGAAAAATTTAAACAAGAGATAAAGTATCTGGAGTTATTCAAGCCGGTCTGAGAGACTGAACTCAGGCCACTTTTAGCAACACTGGGCATGTATCTGCTAAAAAGAGGTAAATGCAGTTGCATGGCTGCAGCTGGTGGTGTTTAAGACAATGGAGGTACCAGCATCATCATCATGGTCTTTCATGGGATATATCTGTGCAAGATTGATTAAACAAATCATAACCAAAGTGTAATACCGCAAGCCAACAGCCACAAAAGCTGTTTGAAATTAGTAAACCAACTCAGTGAGCGGCAAAGTGGCAAAACACATACTTGAATTTGTTTCTTTACTTTTACCATTAGCCTGTCTGTGATTCTGTAGTGATATACAGAAATTAGTTTGGGGGGTTGATAGTAGGAGGAGGTGCTACTGAAAAAGAAATACTTCAGGGCAGCGTAATAAAAAAATACACTCAAAAAACGTTTAATGCAATCTGGTTTGATCAAATTTATTTGACTTATTTAGTTTATACCATGCACATCTTCCTGAACTATCATTATGTGAATAAATTAACCTTTGATTTTATATACCACAATTACATTTTACTCAAAATCATTGCTTCATGTTTATTGAGGGTAAAGAATTGTTGTTTTGAATGTATCTGACCTAGTTCATCCCTGTGATTGTGAACTTACTTCAGTTTGGTTCATTTTAACCCTTTGACCTAGCTCTTCTGTGTGAATGCGTAAATTGCTGCCATCATATTAGTTAATCATGTCACACTTTGAAAGCTCCTGTTTTTCAAACAAAAGTCTGGCATTTAGACGGTGCTCGTGACTGACTGAACAATTAGACTTAGCATTATAGGCACTAGAAGTCACAGACCTCCAGCTGCAGGGAATTACAGTTCTGCACTGCTGGAAGACCCATTTTAATGGATGAAAAAATATATTCAAATTTATTATGTAAGGTACAAGAATGTCATCTTCCTGCCAATCTTTTAATAGTTGCAGACATTTCATTCAAATTTACTAATGTCAGTGACGTCAGCCCTAGGAAAAAAAATCAATGAGATCTTAAAAGTCAGTAGGAATCTGTCACTGGGGACCATAAATGTCACAAAAAATTATTTTTCAGCTATAAAAAACTTGAGCTTTTAGATTTGTCTGCATGTTGAAAAAGCAAGAAAGCAGCAGAGGTGGATAATCATAGGAAGAGCGACAGACATAGTTACAGGTGATTGAAAGCAGCTATAAACGATGTGAAGAAACAGTCCAAGGAAAATCAAAAGCACCCAGGTGTGTACGTAGACAAAGAGTCTGCACAAGTGGCAACACTATCTGAGATTTCCACTCGGTTAGCTTCGACTGGAGGCCCACTGAGTGATGCTAATGACTGCTGTTGAGGAGAACAGGGAGGATGATATTGATGTGCAGGTGCAACAAAAGATGCAGAGCCCCACTCCCAAGTACTGTCTTATTTTGCAATGAGCCCACTTAACAAAACATTAAGTTTAAACAATTTACAGACTAAAGTTTTTTAATTATCTTTCTAGGTGTAGTTTAAATATTACGAACACAAAAGCGAGCAGAATGTACGTTCTTATTTGGGTGCTTTCAAAGCCTTGCACATACCTGATTGAGTACGAGGCCGGAGGAAAAGTATTGAGCCAATTAATTAAACCAGTGAAGGCAAAATCGCTTCCTTTTGTGTCTCGAGAGGCTTTTGTGTATGCCAATCCAGCACCATGGCTCTTTCTCGATCACGGACGGTGAGGTGAACTCGACTAGCATCCCTAAAATGTCAATTTCAAGGTGTGTAGCTCTGCTTGATGAAAGGTGGAAACATTTCCACGCACAGAAATGGATTACTCATGGGAGACTCATCTGCTGTTCTCAATACTTCCATTAGATATGCCGTTATTGCAGCAGGGCTGTTGAGGTCTATAATCTTGTCATTGAGCAAGTAGTTTCTTGGAAAAGTACATGAGGAGAGAAAACAGCATGTTTTTTTTAATCTTGATGGACGAGGCTGGTTGAATAAAATGTAATCTGATTTACATACAGTCACCCACTTCCTTCTGCTCGGTTTTCCGACTGAGCTGCACAAAAGAATCTAAACTTTTTATTCCTAAATAATCTCTGAGCAAAAGCATCGCAGCTTACCTTGAGCGCCTGAAACCAGTCAAACCGGAATGTGAGGCCTCCTCAATGAGTGGCGTGACGATGCGCTCCATCATGTCCGTGAGCACAGTAAAGGTTGGCACTACGATGAAGTCTATGAATCCTGGAGATGAAGATGTCGACAAAGGTAATGTTAGTGTATCTGCAACATACAGTCACAGTCTTTTTTGTGTTATTAAGTGTTGAAAAGAAAAAAAAATCTATGTAATATTAATTAGTAAAAAGGGCAAATAGCCGTTTGTGATTTAGATGCAGGCTGCACAATGTAATGACTATAGAATAATGAAACAATACACATTTAGACTGGTTGATTATAAGCCTTGCTTTCACTTTGCCACTGGCTACGAAATCTATCGGGAAAACTAAAGCAATAAAAAAGAGAAAGATGACAGTGCTTTCATTTTCCCAGCTCGCCGAAAGAGAATTATTGGGGTAAAAACTACCAGGCAAAAGATAATATTCCTGTTGGCAAAGAAAATAAAGAAGTCAAGAGGAGAGAGTGATAAAACTAAAAAAGTGAAATAGGAGTGAACCTCAGAGGGAACTGTAGGATTTGAGATCCCAGATCTTAAGACAGACTCAAAACCTGCCTGCTTATTAGCAAATATTAGCTTTTGTTTTAAAATAGATACCAGTTTTCTATATGATTAGTGTTTCTGTGTAGGCAAAGAAAAAATAGCTTTTTAGGTTTTTTTTTTTTTCCACACATTTTTCTTATATTTTCTTGTTCCAATGTGGCAGACTTCGATGTCCCAAAACAAAAATGAGCTTTTTTAATAATTTTATGGAGCACAAAATATCAATAGATTCAGTAATATTCTGTGAAAACAGTAAGTACACCTTTGGCCTCTGTAACCTCTACACTTTTAATCGTGTTCTAGCTAGTTAAAATGTTTGTCTATTCATCAGTGCAAAATTCATTCAGTCGAAAGATGTTTTTTACCAAAAAAAGAAAAAAATAAATAACGCTGAAGTGGTTTACTGCATTCTGCAGATGGTGTATGTGAGGGTGGGGAAGCCTCTCACCGATTTGTGACTGTGCCACCATTGTGGACTTTCGGTCACAGAGTGGAGAGAACGGCAGCCCGAGCTCAGCTTCTTTGTCCCCCTGAAAACACAAGAGCATCCTCAGTCAAAATCATCCTGCCTTTGATATTTTTGGGCAAATACGACGCACCCTGCAGACATGCACACACACATCTTTGCCTACACACTTACCAGCGCACACCATATGCTCACACTTCTATCAACAGACCTCGGATTCGTCTGAGCCCCTCCCCGAGTGCGTTTGGGCCACAAATGTGTTTCATTTTCTCGTCTGTTTTGTCACAAACAGATGAGATGTGGAGTCGGGAGGCAGTGTTCTTTGGAGAGGCTATTTATCGGCAATTCGTATCCCCAGAGACAAAAGCCTCGTGAAAGCAACCACAATAACAATAGCACTGATAATGGGAACAATGTGGATTAATAATGGACGAGATTTAAGCAGTGTGGCACCATTTAAACGTCTGTCCCTCTTTATGAGATTCACAATTAAGCCATTTATTATTTCTAGCATAAATGCATTGTCATGCTGTACATTTTAATCTTCTATGGCGCGCGTCATTTTTAAAAAAAACAGCATTTGCTGGTGTGACTGCATATTTCTCTTGTTAGTAGTGTTTTGTCAAAGCTTCACATTAACAGTATTATTTACCAATATTACTATTTCATTTTTTATGCTACACTCACATGCAGTGTGAAACACACTTCATGTGAGTGTGACTGAATTAGAAGAATAAATAGCTTTTGTTGACATAGCACCCAAAAACTAATACAATGCACCAGCAACAAAGATGAGCAATGACTAAAAACAAAAGATAAAGATAGATGCGTTTCATCTATCAGCAAGTGTAAGAAATCTCAAGATATTATTTCCAATTGAATTGCAATGCCTCTCTTCAACCTCATGTCTTCATGAAGGCTCTGTTGGACTCAGCAGTAGCACCTCAGAAATGTTCAATCTCACGTCAGCAGTTAAAAGTCGATAAATCTTGCATACTAGATATTCAATTCAGGTTTATTTATATAGCGCCAAATAGAACAACAATCTAATCAGAACAACCTCTAGGCACTTGACATTATAAGGTAAAGAACTTGCAATAATACAAAGAAAACCCCAATAATCCATCCCTGTTTGAACAAGTTTGAACAAGCACTTGGCAACAGTGGGAAGAAGAAACTCCCTTTTAATAAGACGACTCAGAGAGGGGAATCTATCTGTCACAATCCTCCTGCACAAGGGGAGGGAAGATATGACTTTTAATGTATGATGACTTAGATGGCTTTTTTTGGGGTCGGGCAAAGAACAGGGTGATAGTTAATGGTGCATTTATTGGGACACAATAAGTAAACAGGAGCTGCTTACTAATAATTAAGTCAGCATATTTAACAGGTGTCAGTTTGTCAAAATGTAATCAAAGCTATAAAAAAAAACTTAAACATAGATAGCTACATCTAACTTATTGATCGTGGCAACAACATACTTCCCATTTATAACCCTGAACTCCAGAACTTGAAATTGGAGAGTGTGGTCGTGCCCCAAAGGCTTGATTAGTTTTCTGCATGACTACCTAGTAAAGTGCAAGCTGAGGGTAAATTTGACCTGTCTGAGGTCACCTGAAAAGCATGCCATGTTCTCTCTGTACACATTTAAACCATGTGACCACTGAACCATACACTGGACCGCCATCATCCAACATGTTACTCTGACCTAACAGAGGAATTCATTCACCTGTCTGAAGAACTCCTCTAGTAGGGAGGTGGTCCAACGGTGGTGGAGGTCCCAAGTCTTGGCCGGGTGGCTGATGTCTGCTGTGTGCAGCAGCAGGGACAGCGCTTTTGGCTTGTCAATGCTAAGAGAGAGAAGACAGGCATGCAGTTTTAAAAATTGCCACCACATGTTGTACCTTGGCTGTTTTCTTGAAAAGTCTAATGGTTTATATTTTGTTTGTTTGTGTGTGATTTTTTTTTATAAATAATAAAGGAAGAAAATAAAAAATGAAGGATGGAAAAATCACCATTTGCAACGCAGCTAATTGATTTTGGAGGTATCGTGATAAATTGCATTGACTGAGATCCTTTTTGTGTTTCTGTTTTTAAAAGATGAATCTGAGTCAGATACACTTTATCTGCCAAGTTCAGAGCCAGCTTCAAGTTTAGCCAAAAACCTGGCAAAAAAAATAAAAAATTAAAGTTGTTACAAAGACATTGCAGATTAATCTTGGATAAGATTAATGAAAAACCACAGAAAAGATGCAAGAAAATGCCAAAAGCAGTATGTATCCCTGAAACAGCTGCACAACAGTCTACAGCAGTCCAGAAATGAGTTTATGCAAGAAATACAGTCTAAGTGACAGGTTAGCTTTTTATTGTCTTTAATGTAGTACTGCAAATTCACTGGCTTGAGTTTAGTTTTTTGTCCCAGTCACTTAAAATATATATTAAAAAAAAAAAACACTATTCCAACATGACAGCAAGACAGAAAAACTGGTATTGTTTTCACTTTGGGAGTCTTCAAGTGTGTATATCTGTGTCTGTGCATGTGTGGGTGTGTAATCATAGTATAACGAGGTCCTAGGGACACCAACTGTAGTGAGAACTACTACAAAGGCGGCTATGAGGAGTTTGGCAGGTGTTTAAACAGTATGACTGCATATCTGTTGTATAAACGTAGAATATTTACTAAATGTGATAACATAGTTGGTATTGTTTGCAATGCGTGGGTCTGTGTGTATCTGTGTAATCACAGCACAATGTGATCCTGGACATAACAAATGTAGCATGATACAGAAAGCCAGTTTTGAGTCTATGGTTGATTTGAGTTTTTATGTCTGTCTGTTTCTGAGCCGACCACAATGGGACCACACATGCAGAATATGGAGTCACAAAGATTTACAGTTGTGGGTTTGAAATCAAAATAATGGCCAATTCAGTGATGACTGTGTTGGTCACACTTTTGTGACACCAGTTCTTGGATCAAAAATTTTGTTTTTTTGTTTTTTTTATGTGGAATTGGCTGCAATTTGACATAACCATGGGTACCACAGTAACATGTGGTACAATACATACAATACATGTATAATTTCATATTTATAACTATCCTAAAATTAATTTTCAATACTCAAAAAGATGAAGTGGAAAGGAACGCCCTGCCTTCAGTGCTGTGTGTCTATCTATATATTCTTCTATCCATCCATGTGGGTGTTTGTGTTCTCCTGAGAAAAGTCCTCTTCATTCATTTTACTTCCACATTAAAACACAGTATGAAGATTATCTCAGCTCTTGAGAAATCACTACCTAATAACCGTATCGAAATCTCATGGTAAACGGACTGATGCAGGGACAGACTCACACAAACCCATATAAAAAAAATGGGCAGCCACATAAAAAAAATGCAGCCACAATAATACACGCAAAGCAGAGGTTAAACAGAAGTGAAAAAGACTAGCTCACGTTTTTCCCCTCATTCCATTTGTGGCAGATTGGGTCTTAAAGTGCACTCTAAGCAGGCCTGCAGCAGTCTGGTTTGAATTACTTCACATTAGAGTCTATTCAGCATCACAGCTCCCTGCAGACTGCAATCTCTTATTTTGGTGCATGCTTGCGTGTGTGCGTGTGTGTGTGAGCACCCAATACTCTCCCTTGATGATTACCTTCAGGTCAGCAATTTTCAAGTTATATTCACAAATACAGGGAACACAATATTGTTGATACCAATATATATATTTTTAGGACGCCACTTATCTATATATCAGTGCTTTCTGAGTAGTTTTCAGATAAGTGCTGGGCATTATCACGGTGAAAAGAATACCCTGAAGGTCAACATGTTTCTTGTCAATGCAGCAGCTGCATCAGCACTGATGACTCACCACATCGTATGATAGTTTGCTTGATAGCGTTTTCATTTCTGTACGCATGCTTCAGTTCTGTGTCTGCATGTACAACAGTTATGAGTCTCTGGAGTTGTGTCAAGGTGCTTAAAAAGATGCATACCATAAATGCATTTAAAAATGCCAATGAAGCAGCCACATATCTAAACTCTTTCACTAACATTCAGTTTAAGCAAAGCAGGACCTAAACTTTAACTTTTATTTAGATTCACTGCAAGAATTGTAAAGAGAAACAAAGTTGCAGTCATTCACCCTCTAGGATAACATGAAGAACCACCTGAGCATAATTTGCCTTCCATATGTTTTTATGTGTGCTTTTTTTATTGAGAAAAACTCTTCGCTGGTTTACACCTCAGTGGCTCGAGTAATTTTTTACTCAGGGACTGCAGCCTGATATTGACTGTCAGAGGTGTCTTAAGGTGTTCATTGCAGTGAGATTGGATATTAAATAGGCTTTTATAAACAACCCCTTTAGTACAACATCCACATAATATCCAACCAAGTCTATGTGAGAACAGAGCAGGCAAATATCTATTGAATTCACAGGGAGCCAACAGGCGTCACGTGCCCTTCCTCTTGCACAGTCCGTCCAAACAGTTCCCTTTGCCTTAAGCAAACAGAGTGTTTGCAGTAGTGAGAATGCATCTTAAGTGCGCAGTCTTGCTGAAAAAGGGCAACTCCTGACATTTTCTTACTTTATTCTCTGGATATTTTCCAGAGTTAAAAACCTAAAAAAAACAGTCTTCTCAAGGTCACTTGCTAGCTGTAGCTTTAGTTTGGCTCCCACTTCGCCTCATTAACGCTACATCACATCTGTTACCAATTTAAGTTGTTTGTATGGGTTCAACATAGATAAAAAAATACACAAGAGATTACATAGTAGCCTTCTTGCCCAGTTTACTTCATTTTGTAGTCTGTATTAGATTTTGGGAATGCACCTGTGAAAGTTTATCCCATAAGTCATCTTATTTTATTTTTACTGTTTTACTTTTTTTATGATTATTCCACTCTAGGATGGAATTATGTACCATTTATTTCCCCTGGTTTGTGTCAGTTAGGTATTAATATGGTAGCTTCTCAAATTAGGCATCTGAAAGAAATAAAATATAAAATGTGAACATCAGCAGTTCACAACAGCAAAGTGAGTCTGTGCGAGAACCACCTCTGTCAGATACTTTAGTTTTTCTTTTCTACTATTGGGGACGTTATCCTGCTTGGGAGGAAGCTTCCATCAGATAGTGTGAAACAATGTTTAGGTGGCTGGTACATGTAAGAATAACATCCACGTGAATGTCAGGATCCAAGGATTCCCAGAGGAACATTGCAGCATACAGAGATAAAAAGTGTTATTCCCTCATTGTTTCTGGGTGATGTTATTGTCTTCTTCTTGTCTAAATTGTTTAAGAGAGGAAAAAGTTAAGGAGTTCAATTTTTTTTTCGTTTCTCCATTTTTTATTCTGCTCACATTTCTTTGCTACTGTGCACAGGATTTCTGATATTCTTTACCAAAGTATAAAACCCAGAGATTATTAGTGACTATAAAGTATAAGGGAGCATTTATGCTAAGACTACAAGCTGCAGAACAATAATTCTGTCAAAGGAAGCGCTATATATTTTTTTTTCCTGTGAAAAGGAAATATTTTCTGCTCACTCATCAGCAGTAGCAAAAGGACAGCATGCCAACAAACCTGCCAGTAATTTCTGGCGCCGGCTCTTTTTTTTAGCCACAGTGTGTAAATAAATTTCAACCTGCCAAATCTGGTGTGACTACACCGTAACTCTGCTGCAGACGTCCAGCACAGAGAAACAAGCTGCATTTGTGCCTGAGAGGCTCTGTGCTAATTCTTTGCTGAATACCTGCACTGTGTAATGAACGACATTTGGTACTATTTGGCAGCAAAACACTCGTTGATTTTAATTTTTTTATGTTGAGTACACAACACCTGAGCAACAGAAATCCTCCCTTGTTTTTAATTCCAGAGGTCCACACGATATAAAACAGGGCTGTTTATTGTGTTTCTCTCCAAGTGCCTCCTTCAGGGCAGGATTAATTAGGTTGTAAATGGCAGGTGGTTAGTAAATGGTGGCTGATAGCGGGGATAATGGGTATGTAAATTGCAGGGGCAAGGGCGCACATTATAAACTGTAATAAAGGAAATGGCAACTGACCCCTCCGGTTGTTGTAGGAAGTTCTTCATGGCCTTAACTTGCTGAAAGTGGCAGGACATGTCTGTAGCCAGCACCACTTCCACTACTAAGGCCCGCAGCTCTCTAAATGAAAAAAGGAGAGAAAACATGAGCCATGTGCAGCATAAAAAAAGTGTCAAACCTGCGGCTAATAAAAGCTGATTTATTTTTGAAGTCTGCATAATTAGATGAAGGCGGTTTTTGAGAACTATTTATATCTGATTTGACAGTAGCTTATGCTGTATGTAATCAGATTAGAGCTGTCTTCACATAACAGTTCCATTCTATAAAGTTGTTGAGCCTTGAAGGTAATCCAGCTTTGCTTATTTTGACTTTGTGTTTCTACTGTGTATAAGTAGTAGTAGGAAAAACAGGAGCTTAGTTTACTTTGAGTAGGTGTTCGTTGTGAGACTCTTCTGCTTGACCTGTGTGCTCTGCTTGGTTTTATTCATGCTTCGTCTGTCTGTTCTCATGTGATATTTCTACATCTGACTTTTGCTGTCACTCACCTATCCTATTCTGCACCCTTCCTATTATTCTCTGTCTGTCTTACTGACCTCCAGTCATCCTTAGAGAGATTGTAGAGGATGTTCATTTCATCGTCGTCCTGCAGCAGGCGATAGGCTGCGCTGACATGATGACTCTCCAATACTGAACGATCATTATACAGGATAGCTGTGTCTGACCTGTCAGTCCAAAAGAAAGCAAACTCTTTACTTGGTCTATTGCATGGAAATAAAACAGCTCAGAAAACAAGAGAGGAATCCACAGATGTTACTACCTCCTGTAAAACATTTTTGCAGATGCTACTAAAATTCAAAGATCCAAACTCGCTGCCTCTTTGAATCTCATTTAGATGCTTTTGCTTTACTTTAGTTCAAAAACTGTAGCTTGATGACACTATAAAGAGTGCTGTGCTCAAAACACTGAGTGTACAACAAAGCTATTGCTGCAGTCTGGCAACTAGCTAAAGATCAGACACATTTCTTTTCTAGCATGGTCAAAGACTAAAATTTGGCTGAACTTTCACCTGCCAAATGCAACAGAAAAAAAACCCAACAAAAAAAGAATAAACAGAAAAAATAAATAAATAACATCTGGAGGGTAACAGTTACTGAAACCTGTATCAAAGCTAACACATCTTTAAAAAAAAAAAATCATTTATTATTGAAAGGCTGAGGAACACCGACTCTTCTAAGCTTCTAAATCAAAATAAATAAAATAAAATGAATGCATTCTAAAAATAAGAGGGCTCTGTTCAAAAGAAATTAGATTTTTTTTTCTCGTGATAATAGATTTTAATTGTTGTGTTATGTGAAAGGTCAAAAATAGTTTCAAAGGACTCTGTCCGGTCCTGTAGAAATGTAAGTACTTCCCCATGATTTCACCCAGATGGGCCCATAGTTCACCCTAAAATATCCTGTGGCTGCAAAACAAACCCAAATCATCACCCCTCTACCACCTCGCTCGACGGCTGGTATGAAGTGTTTGTGATAATATGCTTGGTTTTCACCAAATGGTACACCCAGCGTCATAGCCAGACAGCTCCACCTTGGTCTCATCTGTCCAAAGACCATTTTTTCAGAACTTTTGGGGTTTGTTCAGGTCCAAAGAGAGAAGAGATTTTCTCCTGGCAACAATCCCAACTCTCCAGCCTTCTTCCAATTGTACTGTCAGGAACATTAATAATTATATCTGCATTAGTCTGTTTTGGGGGGTTTTATAATTTCTCTGAGAACTGCAAGGTTTAGACTTGTAAGCTGCCAAAACTTCTGCTTTCAGAGAGATGGTCACAGTTGCTGATGATCAATTAATCAAATGCATTTTATTATCAGCACCTGTCTGCTTCTTATCCTAAGTCATATAGAAGCTGTAATATTGTACTTAGTTTTTCATAGTTGTATATAGAGTCCTTTGAATTGTTTTTCATTATTTTTCCAAATGATAGTAAATGTTTTTCTTTTAAGTTGACAAAAATGAAAAATGCTGAGCAATTCTTTTTTTTGTAGAACTGATTTTTTTCAAGAGGATGGGTTTTAGAGTTCATCTGGACTCGCGACCAGCCCCAGTGTTATTATTGCACTGCAGGCGATCACAGTGTGATTGTAAAGCCCTCTTGCTGCAAATGAAAACATTGATCGGGCGAGTCAGTGCCATGCATTTATGATTTAATGATCCATTACCTTGTCTGAATGTGGAAGTTGTTTGTGGTCCCCGTGTGCTCGTAGTCATGCACTGCCGCCGCAAAGATCATGGCAAAGATCTCAAGCTCAGTCAACCAATGCTGGAGGCACAAGGAGAAGAAAAGAAGAGAAAGAGGGAGTGAGGGGAAAGGAGGGGTGAAGTAAGGATGATGATGAGGAGGAGATTGAGAGGGATATGTAAGAGGCAACAGTGTTCAGGAGAAGAGGTAACGAGATGGAAAAGACAGACATTGACAGGAAAAGGCGGTGGGGGAAATAATGAAAAGAAGAGGAAAGAATGGACAAAAATTAGAGAAGAAAGATGAGAAGCCAGTGAATTGAAAAAAGGGAGACGCAGGGAATAGAACATCAAGCCATAAAAATATAGAGGCGAAAAGTGATATAAAAGATCCATAGAAGTACACAGCATGAGAAATACATTGCCGTCAGGGATGAAAGGAAACAAATGGGAAGAAGGAGATAGAGGAAAAGGTTAGAAACGCTAAAAAGAAACTTCAGATAAGACAAGCTCTATTGAAAATTGTATTTTAAACTGTCACTTCATCACTTCTGGTTTCAGTTTCTCTGTGATGGTCTGTCAGTCTGCTTTGTTCCACATATGTCACCAAATTATACAAAACAAAACACAGGAGTCTCTTTTTAAGTTTATTATGAGTTTATGGTGTCACAAACTGAGACTACACATCACACCTGTATGTTCTTAGGTCGTGTTGTAGCTGTTTGATGTGTGATTCATGACTACAGCAAAGAGGAAAAGGATGTCAGAGCAGCAGCACACTGTTGCAGGATTAGTTTGAGATAAGCTTATTTAATTTCTTTCTGAGGTGTCAATAACAACTTTTCAATATATAATTATTTAGTTTATATTATTGGTAGATTTGTGGGTTATTTTTCAGTGAATCCATCTAATCTAATCTATAATCTATAATCAGCACACTGTAATCAGAGCTTTTCTTTTCTCTAAGATGTACATGCATCTGAGTGCCCTCACATACAGAGAGTGGGGATTTAGCTCAGGAAGCCCAGTCGATATTGGTGACTAATCAACAGTGGGGGGTGGAGGAGTCATTAAAAACAGGGTGGGTGCATGATGGCTGATCCACCACTCAGTGTATTTCCTCATGGGTCTGCTTTATGAATGACCTGTTGATTGTTGATTTAATGGAGTCTGGAGGGCCTGCAAAATGATAGATGTCCTCCTCCTGCTCTCCAAGGAGCCTGTGGTTCTAGCAGTAATGCGGTTTCCTCCGCAAGGCACTGGCCAGAGAAACATACCATGTCGACAGCTGTCGCAGCCACCTTATTAAGGTGATTAAATAAAAACACTGGAAGCAGGGGCGGCCGGCTGGTTAGGGACTTTGAACTCAGGCTAGTGTTTTTTCTTCCTTTTTTGAATAAATGCTGCATCAGAAATGCCCTAAAGTCACCTCGGTGCAAAGAAGTGAAATATAGGTCACCTGATAATAAAAAGAGCAAAAGCAGCAAAATCTCTGGAGCAACAACGATACATCCAGGAAAAAAAAAAATACGCAAGAAGAAATATTTTATTTCAAAAAGGTAAAACAAGCATTAATATGCGTTACATTTAACACCTATTCCTTAGATGTTTTCAACCTTCATAGAAATAAAGGGTGATTTCTTTTGGCTGTTGTTTGTTTTTTGGTTGTTTTTTTTTGTCTAAAAAGATGGTTCATGGATTCTTCGGGCTAAAAAAAAGCCATATTTAAAAGCTGCATGTCAGGCAAAGCTGCAATTAGGCTGGCATACGTCAGCTGACAGAGATGTTCTGAATACCATGTGAATAAAATCCCCTCGCTTTCACGGACTAAGCTTCAATCCAGTGAGCCTGCTTTCTTGGAACTAAACCAAGATGTTCAACAGTTTTAATTTTTTGCTTGTTTCTTTTCAGCAGGTTACTCTATTAGATATTAGGAAATCCGATAACATTATGTTACCTAACGTGTCCATGTCTTACTCACCACCATGCCAGTCTTGAGTAGCAAGTAGTGCACAGTCTGTGTGACATCAGCAGCATGCATCAGGTTGTGGTAGGGGTTTTTATGTTTGCTGTATCCGACCTCAAGGGCCTCGACAAATGACACCACCGCAGAGATTGGGATCTGACATCAGAAAAACACAACAAGAAAATATAAACAGGAAACCATTCTCCAAGATATCTGGTGACTTGAATGATGTGCACGCAACATCTGAAACGTTTGTCCTAAACTAATGAATTGGGAATCATTTAGACTATTTCAGAGTACAGTTACATATTGATAGTGGCTTCATTGCCTACGTCATTTACACACTGAGATGATGTCACCTCAAGAAGACACTGGAAAATGAGCTCCAGTACTATCAGTTCAGATGAAATGTGGCCAGCCCCCTTCATTTAATGGTTGAAATACAGTGAGATAATCTTATTCTAAGGTGCAGAGGAGAGTGTGCCCACATCCATCAAGCGAGGAATGGTGACAATTCCTTCTCATACTGAATAGTTTTTCTTGTTTTAATGGCATAAACCACCGCATATCAGTTTCCGGTGGTACATTATTTCCTTGGGGCTTTACCTTGAAACGACTAATGAGGTCATATCTTGTGAGCAGCTCGTAGAATATGAATTTAAGTGCATGGTCTCCACTGGCCTCATTCAGAGCGAAGACATCAAACGACCACTTGTCAACATTCTGTGTGAAGGAAGGAAAAACATTTAAATAATAACACAGTCATTGTCAAACAACATATTCATCCAACACAAAAGGAAAACACAAAACATAAACAAATGGTCCGCTTCATATAAATAACTCAGAGTATGAAAATTTCCACAGTGTGTATGTGTGCACCAAGTAACTTTGCACCAAGTGCACACGTTAATACCTTAAGCACAGATATGACAGAAGCCGGGTAGCTAAGTCCCACCATATTGGAAGTACGCCGGTACATCCTGTTTGAACGAGATAAAAACATCAAATGAAAAGCACTGCTGAGTGCAAACAGCAGAGGTTACTACACCAACCCCAAACCACAGCCTGCTAGTTTCCCTAAAGCTTCAAATATGCACAACTCACTGTGAAGCTATATCAGACAGGTTAGGTTGAGAAGAGGTAAATACTTCGCAAGCTAGTCTTGTTTTTTTTTTTTATGCAAAAGCTTTATCCTCACATATTACAAGAGCTATGTAATTCCGCATGAGACCAATGAGTCATTAGATTCAGTTGGATGGCTGCAAAATTGGTGTGTGGTGCTCAGTATCTCAAAACTTAGTGGAATAAGAACACATGCTATAGTTTCAAATTTAGTATCTCAATAGTTTTAATGAATGGCTGATATCTATACAGATAGTGGACAGCTCAGAGTGCACCACGCTGTTCCACATTTTTACTTTAATCCTCCATTTTCCAATATGGCTTCACTGTAAAACAGATTAAGAAAGATTACAACTCACATGTTAGAGGCTTACTGATTTAAACAAATACATGTTGCATGCTACTGTGTGATAAAGCACAGCCTTGAGCTGTATGCAACTCTCCGAATGATTGTGCTTAGCCAGGCTTGCCAAGAAACTGATGATGTATTGTTGACTCAGGTGAGAGAGCCGGTGTTCCGAGGATGCACGCACATTTCCAGCAGATTGAAATTTTAACCAAGGAGTGCGGCTTTAAATTTTGAATTATTTCCCCTCTCTCCAAGTTGTCAGTCACTCTCATTCAGTTTGGTCTTAAGTAAGAACTTCATCACCTATCAGCAATAACATACCATAGATTTACACTGCAAAACAGAATAAATATATTATTTATATATGTATTTATATCCTAACTCAATAATAAATATGCCAAATGGTTTGCCTCTCTCACCTTTACTGCTTTAAATCCTATTTCCCCCTTATTTTAAAGCACCAACAGATATAAATAAAGAAGAATCTAAAAACAGACAACCCTCCTCCAGCTTTTGCTTATCTATTCTAAGAGCCTCTCATCAGGCAAAAACAGGGATATGCATGTGCTTTACACCTGCCAAAAGTAATGTCCAAAACTAATTTTTGGCTCCAAAGAACCAACATTTCCCTTGGTAAATGATTCTACTTAATCTGCCGCACCACTGCTTCTCACAATAAAGACTTTTTTGCTTTTCAGACACCTCATCCGTCTTCATCTGTACTGGAGTAAACAGACCTGTGGTCAAAGTCTCCTGTCATGATTTGATTATCTAAAGATTGTAAACAATGACCAGAGGAGAAACACTAGTTCCCTTTCAGACCACTTGAATTACTATATGCTGAAAGCCTATTATTGATCTTTTTGTCTAGTGGTGCCAAAAACACGTTGCCGACCCCCAGCTTTAATAACTACTCTTAAATTATGTACAAAAGAAAGTTCTGTTACTGTGTTTTAGTATTTGTCATATAAATGTCCTATTGCCTTCAAATGTTGTTAATGATTTTTCTAAAAGACTAAGATGTAAACCTCAACAAATAATCTATCTACACACAACCAAAAGCAGACATCATGTGCAATAAAATGGGTGACTTATGATACTTTTCCAGCCTCTGCATAACTCAGTTATGAACTATTCCTCATTAAACTACACAAAACTTTGAACTACTTTAACAAACAAAAGCAAAAAAACAGCTTTAGAACACTATGCCTTTAAAAATGTGCACGTGTGCTATCGATTTGTTATGCAAGGCCAAACTAAAGACGCTGATTGAACTGCTTCAAGTTGTGAAACTGATTTGGATGCACCAATAATAGATTGGCATGGGGGAAAATAAAAGGTGATAGGCCATGAATTATTTAGGGGGTGATGGCTCCGGGCTTGGAAGTGATTGTGGAAGTGCTTTAGTGCAACAGAAATGAATTCTACCTCTCAACAAATATTCCAGCCTGAACGGCGTGGACGATGCTTCGGAAGCGAGGTTTTTCCTCGTTGCGTCTCAGCATCAGGCCCATCTGTCTGGTAAAGGTGGAGGCCAACCAGTCTCGCACTTCTGAAGGCACCGACTCTGACTGAATGTCACTGAGTTCATCTTCTGTGTCCACCAAACGTCTGGAAGAAACCACATTATTATTATTATTATTATTATTATTAGTGCAAGACAGAAATAAAGGGACAAAAAAGGAAGACACTGAGATCAAAGATTTGCTAAAATATTTATTGTTTATTGCACATTTACTTTCACAAAGGATAGAACTAAAATCCTAATGCTGTCCATCAAATAACATTACCTCTTATGTAAGATCAAAACATCCCAGGCCTCTTGAATCACCGGGATGCAAAATACCAATCCAATTTAGCGATATAATTCTCCACAGCTACCCTGTTGTGTTGACATGTATGAGGGATCAAGAGCAAAGCCTGCAAACCCTCTGAACTGAATACATGCTCACATGGCAGTACGAGAGATGGAGAGACAGAGAGAGGGGAAGAAAGCATTCACAACATACTGATTATCATGGTGCTACATGGATTCTGCACTGGATAGTTCATCATCCTCCATCCTGGGGTGGCGCTACCATCGCTGACCCTAATCTGACTGGATCTAGATGATAATATCTAGATGATTCATAATGCCATAAGCATGGCCATATCTCAGATTTTGGACCTCCACTGGACTTTTGGAATATACTAAACTAGTATATTTCCTAATAGTAACACAGTTGTAATGACACCAATGCTTCTATTTTTAAACTTGGCCAGAAGGGCAAGTTTAAAAATAGAAAGAATAGTATAGAAATTATTTGTATTCTGTTCTTTTGAAAGACCAGTTCTTATTAAATGTATATACCCCTTGCCCATGTTTGTCATAGAAAACTTCAGTGGTACAAGGGTACATGTATATATAAATTGATGAAGAGTAAATTTCTCACTCTGAAGGTATTACAGGTCATTTAAGGCAAAAAAGCAAACATGTGCCATCCCTTTGTCTTAATGATATTGATGCTTGGCCAGTCAGTGGCTAATGTCAACCTCTGAGAAAAAGATCTGGCTACCACTTGAAATGTAAAAATATTGATTATGTAAAATGAATCCGGTCTATACGACTATGTAGTTAGATCATTACTATTGATCCCTAAACCATTCATTACCTTTTTGTGGGTGAGGGCTTTATCTTTAACCACTGAACCTTTACTTGCTGGATATTTAATTCTTCATAGGATCACTTCAGAGGATTCCCTGGTCCTTCAGGTAAGACCCACTAATCATCCAGCCTGGACTGGTGACTGGCTGGTCAGTCTCAAGTATGTCTAATCATAACCTGGTCCCTTTCATGCAAGTGCAACGCACTTGCGTACACTCATGTGATGTTAGTGTGGAAGCTCTTTATTGCGATTAAAGACACAAAGTTTACCAAAGTAAACTGCAGGAGGCCAACATGAAAACGTTTGTAACAAACTTAATCAGACACTTAAATCACCTTTTTTTTTTTCATTTTAAATCATGCTTTTTATTTGTTTTTTTTTTTTTTTTAATGTCTCTGTAAATCACTTTGAATCAATTGAAATTTTTAATTTCTGGCCAAGAAATTGCAAAGAAATTGCAGTGCATCTCTATTAACATCCCTTACCTTGAAAACAGTTTTTATTAGATTAACCCCAGATTTTAGAATTGCAAGAAAATGATGATGAGAAATCCACATCTGTGTGCAAATGCCCTCACTTACCGTGAGGTTAATTAACTAGCTAACTATCATTAATTAACAATAGTGACAATATTTTAATGTTGCATTAAGCTAACCTTAAGAACTTATGTACTTCTGGGTAGTTTATTTGTAACCACACCTTAAGTTTGATGGGATAGTCTCCAGCCCCACTATGACCCTGAACTGTGTTGTTTGTAAGAGGCTGATCTGAAAAGTATGAAAAATGTGAAAAGCATAGATCAGCCTGTTATAGGCTTGGATGATTATCAAAACTGATGTTCTGAATCTTTCCAGTTCGCTCCAAATATTTACTGTTTACAAATTATTACAATACCCTCAATTATAGCACTTACAGTTGCACTGTCGAGACGAGGTAGTAGACATGCAGACATAGATGTCCAAATTGTTTGTTCTATGGCTAAGGTTACGCCAATGAAAACAACCGATCTTCTGTTGCTGTATAGCACGAGCACACTAGCAGAGAACATGTGTCACACAGCCAGCCAAAAGTGTCTCAAAAGTGCTGTGTCAGTGCTGGTCTGGCTGCACACATTTTCATTCTGGTACAGCAGAAAATCATTCAGGCTTCTTTATATTTCTTTAACCCAGTCACACCTGTCTTTGGTGGCGTTGAGCCCAAGATGCACTGATACAAAACTCCACTGGAGAAACCAATTTAATAATGATCCAACATATAAAGATGCCCCCTACGGGTTTTAGTTTTTCCATCTTTTAGGTAGCTATCTTAAATTATGTTTTTTTTCAGCTGCCAGCAAAGAAGGAGATTTAGAATTTGCTAACATACAGCCAGCAGGAGGCTACGGCTGAGCTAGACTGAATCAGCTGGAGAGATGATCTGTGTGATTACTTGTTATGCTGTGAGGCAATGTGGGGGCTGCTTTTCTGTGATTAGTTATTATACCGGTGGCTGTATGTAACTTGCTTGTCAGACATTCTAGCATAGGGTAGAAAATTAAACCAGTATTTCAAGTCCTGGTCTGTAAATTCTATTTTGAGTCATAAAAACTAATTAAAAATCATGATACATGAATTATTCTATAATCTGTACTGTAGAACTGATCCCAGACAACTGAAGCCAGTTTTCACTTCAGCAAATTGTGCTGAATTGAGCTGCAGTGTTGTTTTCGATAAATAGTTAATTTCTTGATAAATTTACTATTTTCAAAAAACAAATTCCAACATTTCTTTACCTTGTTTCCTCGATGTAAACAGATTCCAGCACAGACGCTGCATACTCAAGGTTTTTCTTGAGGTCGGTAAGGGAAGCCTCTCCTCTCTCCAGTTGCTTTACCAGACATCGTAATCTAAAACAGAGATCCAAAAGTCATTTAACAAATGGGATTACACCCATGACATATGACATGATAAACTATTGTAAATGATATTGGATTAACCCCATCTGGGTTCTGTCCCTTTTGCATGTGTGTGTCTGTGTGTGTGAGTCAAAACAAACCCGTATTTGCAGTACAAATTGCAAAGTAGGCTGCAAACGACGACAAACAAAATACAGCTTGACCTATAGGCTGGATTCAACTGTGGGTTTTTTTTGGAGATGCAGGTTTGTCCGCCCACACAAAGTGACTGAACAGCAGTACAGCAGCAGAGAACCAGATAAAACTGAATTCTCAAACTTACAAATCAAGATTCACCCTCCTGTCCTTTTCAGACTGGAATGAGAGATGATAGGCTAGAATAGCGTGAGATACTTTTTCTCTTTTCTATACTTTTCCATTAAAAGTTCCTTGAAAATATAATGTCCTATGCAAATGATTGGCATAGGTATATTATCATCCAGTGGGCCATTTTCACAAAAGACATTCTAATCAAAAACAGGTAAAAATTCACAATGACTGCATTACATGCATACGTAAGCTACAGATCGTTGTTATTTTAAATGCTGGGATACTTGATTGCAACTGAACAATCGTTAACATTATTAGTTTCACCTGTGCTTTTTCTGCTCTGAAGAGAGAAGCTGTCTGCTGTTTGAAAGGTCTCTCCGTTCTAAAAATTGCACATCTTTGATGTGTGCACACTGTGTTTTGACAGTTGGCTATTTTAAATAAGGCAGCTCTAATATCGCTTTTCAACATGCTCCTCATTTGTGGCTTTTGACACCAACTTTTAAAAAATGTTTTAATGCCAAACTAGGTTAGAGTCACATGTTTTTCTTAGCTAGTTCAGATTCTATTTTATTCTATTAATTAAGTAATACATGTGTAGAGTGTAATATCCTCAAACCTTCAAGTCTAATAATAGAATGAAAGAGAAAAGCAAGTTCCCGCTTCCGTTTTTGCACAGTGTAACCAGTGTGTGCACCACCTGCTGCTGTGCTGGAGGTCATGCTTATACCTTTCACAGTGAAAGCCCACAGAGGCTACGCTTGTTGTTGAATTATTAAGCAGAGAGATGGGGGAATAGGAGCGTTTCGATGCACCCATTGATTACATTCCCTGACAGCAGTTGCAAATTATACCAACTAAAGGCTCCAAAATGTTTCTGTGAAAACACATCTCTCCCATTTTGGTTTCCTTTAGACCAATGTAAGAAGTTTTCACAGAGAGAGAAGGGGCGTGCATTTCAACAAGTACACCTGACAGCAAGACCAGTACATACACTTTGCTGTACAGAAATATCAGAATCAAAATCAGCTTGATTGGCAAAAGACTTGTGAGAGTATTGATTTTAGTATGTTAAGTTACAAGGCTATCAGTTATTGCTATTATGTTGTGTTTGGTCCCATATTGTTAGTAGCATTAAGCACAAGGTGCTGCTTTAGGAATGGGAATAAAATACATTTTACAGGCTTTAAACCTATAAAATGATAATACAATGGTTTCAGGTGACGGACATATGTTGAGATAGTCCAGACCACATGGTAAAACTATATTTATGTACCTTGGGTCATGCAAAAAAAAATAAATAAAAAAAATAAAAAGGCAAAATCTTAAAGCATGTTATTATATAAAATGTTGTATGAACAAGGTAAACCAGCAACTGCTATGTTTCTCTTAAGGTGCTGACAGCTATTTTAAGAATCACAGAGACGTGAATGGATGAAGGATAAGATGCAGCTCTAAAATCACTGCACATTTGATTTGGATGGAAGTAATGATGGTTATTAAGAACAGCTGTGTGCCAGTGAGTCTCCCTGCTAATACACAAGCACAGAGAAAACACCCTACCGCCTTGAACAAATCTCACTGTCAGACTATAATTCACAATACAATGTTCAGTTTTCTCCTGTTGGTCATTTGCTCTGACTTCACGTCTTTTATTGCTGTAGTGCTGGCATGCTGTGCTTATCTGAAAAGCCAATGTTCAGTTACACTGGAACAAGTACTGGAAGTGTTCCCATACAAAAAAAGAAAGGAAAAAAGCAGGAAACATTGTTCCTTAAAAATGTTATTACACTTCTAATAAATTCACAGAACCAGCAAAATCCCCAATCTCTACTGTAAATTGTAAATGTCAGTTTTAAGTTTTGCCCTTGGATATGAATTTGAACATTTTTGTGATTCAATATGAGCTTCAACAACACTTATTTTTCCACCAGATTGGGTTGGAGTTTATACTACCCATTCAACAACCTCAAAAAATGATTTATAACATGAAACTGTTGCTGAATGTTTTGCAATTTGTAACCCTGCCCAGTGAAAAATAAGCCATTGGTGAGGCTCAGAAAGAATAATAGAAATGGTAGCAATGCATTACTAAAAGCTTTCCAACTTTGCAGGTTCAGTGAACTAAATCTAAGTTTTTATTTGAACTTTTTCAAGCAGTATATTTTGTTTGGTGTAGAATGACTGTTATAGATTTTCTTCTATTTGAAAACAGACTAAATTAAACATCTGCTGAATTTTCTTTTGTTCAATAAAAAAACAAAAAACTAGATAATAAGCATCCAGGAGGGCTTTCTAGCGATAATAATTTCTGTTTTATGTTGCGATGAAAGAAAAACCATTTTCTGCATTGTGGGATGTAGAACAACGATGAAAATCACACGCAACTATTAAAAATTCAACTCTGACAAGGCTGCACACTATTAAAACATGATTTGAAAAGACAGAAAGAAAGGCTCGTGATGATGAGCTCAGTGCCAGAACGTTCAATAAATTAATGTCTCTGCCAACCACAACAAAAATTGGCTTGTTTCACCTGCTGTCACTACCAAGGGAGGCAACATGCGGGGTTAATAGCATGGGTCAGACCCAAAGTAACTCGTGGGCACAAAGCCAACAGAAAAATTCCATTTAAGCCAGAGAAAAAGCTGGTAGGGTGGTGGACTGACAGCCGTGTCATCTGCTATGGCTGAACACTTAGTGGTGAGGCAGTCAACTAATTTCCTCACTTCCTTCTATTATCACCAACAGAATGGCTTTATCTCTGAGCAAAAATATGCTTTCATTACAGGAAGTAAAAGGGCACTATCTTCTGTAATCCAGTCAAATTGGAACACAAGGATAAAACTTTTAAAAGTAAAAATAAATAAATAAATATAAAACACTTAAAATCAGACAGGTCTGTTTTAAAGACTATCTACAATGCTGGTCTATCAGAATGGATAAGAAGGGGGATTTAAGTAACTTTGTGTGTGGCATGGTTGTTGCCAGGCAGGGTGGCTTCTGAGTATACTGAGTAAACTACTGAAATGGTTGCCTGATATCTAGGCTCAAATAACAGTTAATCAAATAACTGCTTTTTACAGCTAAGCTATGCAGACAAGCATCTCTAAACATGCAAAGCAGATGGGCTTCAGTAGCAACATTGGGTGCAACGCTCAGCTAAGAGCAGGAAACTGAAGCTTGACGCCTGATGACGCTTGACTTCTGCTGTGACATAAACAACATGAAAGCATAGATCTATACTACCTTGTATCAAATGCTGGTAGTAGTGTAATAATGTGGAAGATATTTTCTTGTCACATTTTGGGCCCCTTAGCATCTCATTATCAAACAAAATCTGTGAGGAATGCCACCTTGTTAAATCGATAGTACAAAGAATTAAGTCAATTCTGAAGGGCAAAGGTCAAACTAGTCCTAACAAGGTGTACCTAATAATATGTCTGGTGAGTGCATAACTGTGGGAATGTGGTTAGGTTGAACATTACTATTTTCATTACCGGCTATTATTAAACATTGATTAAAATGTCAAAAAATTCTAAAAGTGGTGATAAAGCATTCCTTCAGATGGAGGAGTAATAGAGAAATTTGTTCCCGTTCCCCTTTTTTCTTCTTTGACAGCACTTTTACTTGGCAAATGACTAATCTGTCAACTAATCACTTAAACTGTTTAAGATCCAGATGCTTTCAATATGAAAAATATGCTAATTACTAAAAAGGCCATATGCTATGCAGCAGTGACACTTCAGATTAAAAGTAAAAACTTGAGCAGGTGAGAGGACATATCAGAAGTTTAAATAGAGTGTAGTTCTAGCCCAACAAAATTGCTTTTTATATATAGAGAGAGAGACAGATTAGTAATGTTGAAAAAAGGCAAGTGCACCTTTACATTTATCACACCTTTAACTTTATAAAAGCAGAATGAGGGCTTTCAGAAAAGGGTGACAAAGATTTGAATCTCCTGAACAAATGACAGATGACACCTTGTTTCTTTAAGCCTATGACACCTCATGTCTCATGATTTCATTGATATTAAATAGTCTGGTTTCATCATGCCAAGTTTCAAACAGCTCTTTAAGGCTTAAGAAACTTCTCGAAATTGTTTTAAATAAATCACATTGTGATTACATTATGACTATCATATTCTATTCAGAACAAGAGCAAACTGCTTTAAGACAGGATCTGCGCGTGTCTTTTATTGGAGATGTAGGGGACACAGTTTCAGTGCACTTTGCAGTCTTAAGCAATGTCTCCTTTTTGACAGTTCAATATTTTACAGGCACCTGCAGCCAGGCAGGGTCAGCTGGTAAAGCCTGACCTGTGGGAAGTGCATATCCAAAGTACTAAAAAAATCCTGGCATTTGTACTTGAGCTGTCATGTTGTGAGAAATGGAAGTGCAATGCAATGCTGAACATGTCATTACAAACTTCTGTGTGAGAACTGTGAGCTTGTGCAGGCTAGGAGGTAGATTAGCACGGAGCTCTTCCTGGTGTTCTTGACCGCAGAGGACCAATAGAAAAAAAATGCATTAGCATGAGCATCAGAGCCAAGAAACACACTTCTAACTGAATAAAAAGAAGTTACACATTTGTCTGCTTTTAATTTGAGACCAAATATTGAGGTTTTAGATTATTTTTTCAGCATGGTGTAGGACATTATTCATCATCTACAAGTATACAGCCTCCCACCAAGTAAATCGTTTAACTCCTAACATCCCTGAAATTGTGTAACAGATGCCCATTTCCCCACAAAACTGTCAGGTTTTTAGCAGCCGCTGGGTTAAGCTGGCCTGTAACAGTGCGACACAAAAACATCAGCCTCAAGCTGTCTGCCTCTGTATCTGAGAGATTTATTTGTTTTCATAGGGGTGAGCACAGAGCTCTGAGAAGAGATTAGAGTTGGAATTCAGGTTGAGAGTGTTTTCCTCCCCTATTCTTATGGCTTCCAGTTCTTTGGCCTCAACTGACCCGCTCGGAGAGAAGAATGGAAAAGGACTGAAAGGACTGGAGCATCCTAGTGTCAAACCAAAGTAGCGAACAGTGTGGCTCCACATTGCTCAGTTTCTCTATAGCAGTTGTGACAGCCAAGAAGTGAGCATGAAACAAAGAAAAATTAAACAGCGGAGGAATGTAGTAACGTAGCAACAGCAAATCTTCTTCCTCTAACAATTATTTTGTCACTTAAAGCAAAAATATATATACTCCCCACATGCTCGCTAAATGAAATGTATCACAATCTGAACTCACTCATCATGAAAACAGGTCCATTTCTGTTTTAAGAAGCTGCAGCAAAAACCAGAGCCTATTTTCCTCACAGCAGAAAACACAGAGGAGGGGATAAATGGAGCTGACTGAGCAGAAGAAAACGAGAGCAATGCCGGGATGCAAAAATTGGTCACCGCCTGTGTTCCAATGACAGTGTGTAATCAATGGCCTGGGGTCAATGTAATCACCCAGGGAGATTAGCGTGCTTTCAGAGAACACACACAGGTTTTGGGCTGATAAGCAGAACAAGGCCTGTAAAAACACAGTGTCTCAGTGCAGCCTCTGCCATTATTTGCGACTGCAGCGGATAAAAGAGATTCATCATTAAAATACCGTAGTCATGGGACATCTATGTTTTAACAAGATTGATGAGGTGAAACAGCAATCAGAGGGATGGTATAATTTGAACTGGTGGCTGATAAACAACAACAAAACAGCTCATTGTTTAGATCTGAACAGCTGAATTAAAAAAGAAAAAATGAATAGCATCCATCCGTATAGCAGGTAACCAACCCGAAGAAGATTTTCACATTGTTTTTATCAGAGCAACAACTGACAAGTAATCAGCCATGATTGAGTTTGGCTCCTTATAGCCAAAGGTTAGCCTGCAAAGTATGCACGTCACTTTCTTAAAGTCATTGTTCACAATCACCAAATAATCCCACAGGTTTCTGTGGTATAATAGCTAGAGGAGATTTTAATAGTTCAACACCACAGCAAGACTTGTACTATATACAGCACCAGACTGGCTGGCTGTGGCAGCTTGCTAGTAATGTTAACCAACATTTTACATTTTAATTTGTTAGATAACAATGTACTTTAGGAGTAAGTGGAAGGCAAATTATGCAAACTTACAGGACTTCTCGGCTAAAGTACGTAAACTGTCACCCAACAATGATATTTACAATCTAAGGGCCTCTCAGAAACACATAAATGCACTATAAGTCAGCAGTAGATTTTCCCATTTTCCCTTTTTATAATCACACTTTTAAATGTAACATATGAAAAAACTTAAGAAAGCCAACACATTAAATGGTAATAATTTTAATCAGTTTCAAAATACACAGGCCAATACTGCCTTGAAATTTAAAAATCTAAAGGTTATGAAAAGGACAGACAAAAAGAACCAATTCGCTCCACCTAAATGTTAAACTCTTTTTCTCCCATTGTGTTTTGTTGTGGAACATGAGTAAAAGTCTTAATTGTATGTAAATATAAATGTTAATGTGACGCCCACACTGCGTTGGCAGTCATTCAGTTTAAAGTGGGAACATCGACAGCAGGCTCAACCCGAATGTTTCAGTTGATAGCTCTAAATAAACTTACAAATACTGTTACAGTGCAAGCAAGAAAGCTCTAAGCAGTATTGGAAACTCCTTCAAAAAGTCCAAATATCTGTTCCAAACAAAGCCTCTCCTGTGGGAGGGTTGCAAATGACAGATATGACAAGAAAGGCGTGGGACAGGAGAAACCTTAAAAAAGATCAGTGGTTGGCTAAAAGCAGCCCACTCATGTCAAAGTCTGCCAATCAAATCCACAAGCTGAAGTTAAAAAAAAAAGAAACCTTCAGTAAGACTGCAAATACAAGAAACAAAGTAAGAGAGACAACCCGTTGGTTGAACACACTTTGTGTATATAATGCAGAAGCTAAAATATGCATCCAGTACTTTCCATTTAAATGTAACATGAAGACAAAAGCAGAATGTGTCAAAAACAATGCTGCAGATACAAAACAAGATTGCAGACATTTAGTGATTAGACCCTGTAATATATTTACTGTGCAGTATCCATCCATTGTGCACCAATCAAAAACCCATTAGCTATTTTGAGGAGGCACACTGTCGCTTTCACTGTAATCACTGAAATAAACAGAATTAGCAATGCTGTCAGACACAATAGACCCTCAATGTAATACCAGAGCATTGTTCAGACGTATTGCTGCTGAGATTGTAATGTTATTGGATACAATGTAACAGCGCTTGACATAATACATGTAGATTTTTCTTCAAAAACTGTCAAAACTGTATTAAAACTGTATTTAAAAAAGAAGTGCATACGCCATTTAATAATATTATCACAGTCTTGCGTTTTTCCTACTCTTGGGGAATGAGTTAAGTCAACCAAATATAACTTATTGGAAACAACTTGGTCACATTTTGTACTCTGAAATACCTACTTTTAATATTCTGATATATTTCATAACTGCATTTACATTAAAAAAAACACACACACACGCTATTAACACTTGACCTCAGCCCTGTGTCCCACCACCTTCAGCAGTCAGCTGTATTTGCTTTAAAGCTGCTCCAGGCAACATTTATGTGGAAAAAACTAATTTATCTAAACTGGATTGTCAAGGACAAAGAAGGTCATCCACTTCTATTTCATTTCCTCTAAATTCTTCTCTGTCTCTTTTTTTTTTTCAAATAACATTCAAAGGGAAAGTGTGAGCACTAGATAGAGAATTCTGACAGGTGGTAAAAACAGACTATGTAGAGTTGACACAGCAATATGAGTTATTTAACAAATTCAGTCCAAATAAGGGACGCTGGAATTTGGAACATTAAGGCAAATGTGCATATGCTTCCTTCATGGTTGCACCAATATGCACATAAAACTGGAAGAAAAACCAGTTCAGCAAATTCCAGCCTGCATAAAGAGAGTCAATGAGAGGCGGTGAACCATTTGGCATCAGGGCTGTGTGGGTGTTTGATTTACCAGCAGCCAAGTCATCATTTTAAAAGGCTGAGCATTCATTTGCCATATGGGCTTTTATTGTGCCGCTTAATTCTTTATGAATTTCCAAGCTCCATGTGAAAAACAAGCACTATAAATTCACAAAGCAGCCTAGGAATTTTAATTCATGCAGACCCAGATATCCAGATAAAGTTAACTTTGCAGTCGATAATGTTGTAAGAGTGAAAAATGGCTTGAGTCAAAAAACAAAGGAGCCCATGGATCAGAAAGTTGTAAGTTATTGGATTTTTTGGTAAGTGAATTGTTCAGTTGTGTGTGTGTGTGTGTGTGTGTGTGTTTACATATATATATATATATATATATATATGTGTGTGTGTGTGTGTGTGTGAACATTTTTTGAAGCGTATCTTAGACTGAAAGCAATGAGAATGATATCATTTTTAAATTGAGAGCATGGCAGAAATAGCTAACACTGAGTTGTGACATGAGTTTATAGCGTCTAATAAATTTAATGCATCGGTGAAAGTGTGTTTTAGTTGTTGTGTACTCTGTTAATGAGCAAGCGTATTTGTTTTGAATCTGCAAGACTCAAAGGCTCTTGTAAATCCAAAATACGTTTTCTTTAATCCCAGTAAATGATTTGTTGAGTTCTGGGAAGTCATTTGTTCTGCAAGGAAATAAAACAAAGCCTGCAGCTTAACAAAGTGGTTTGAGTGTGTGTACAAGCTGCATTACAACACAGAGAGCGTCAGCACTGCAGACAGAAATACTGAACCCTGAATACCTGTGCATGTGTGTGAGTACTGTAAAAACAGCATGTTTTAGTCTGCATGACATCGTCGTGACGTGAATTGTATTTCACTGCAGTATTATAGGTAAAAGCCAGTAGTGCATGGCCATGAGTTGGAAGGAAACTCTGACCTGACCAGTCACCCAAAATTACCACAACTGGTAAAACTAAGGGAGGAGTACTTAAAAGAAATTTCCTCTTATGAGTGAGAGGTGGACTGAAGCACCAATAAAATAAATAATTAAAAATACTGTATGATATCATATAAAACACAACAGTATATTCCTATTGTGAGTGCGTATCTAATGATGCATACCAAATGAAATTAAGTGGTCATGTTCTAGGGTTTCATCAGGCTACTTTCTGTCAATACAATCTGGCAACAGCGCTCCTTTCTTTCCAAAAATTATATTTCAATGCGAAAAACCACAGCGAATAACACGTCCTCAAACATGCATGAGACCTGGAAAAAGCAGACATCGCCAATTAATGCTGTCTTTCCATGAGTCACACCATTATTAGGCACAAGTCGGAGGAAAAGTTTAGTGACGGAGATGAGGTCAAACGCAAACAAATGAACTTGTGGAAAATATGCGAGCTCACTGGAACGTAGACACAACTGAGGGATCGCACAATTAAGGATTTAATGGACTCAATAATGACAGTACTATTGTTCATCTTTTATTTTATGCCTCAAGTGACAGCTAAGAGAAGGGTTTGAGTAACACATTATGGAAAAACGAGAGCCCTTTTAAAGCTTGATTAGCAAACCTATTATTTCTCATTGCAGGAACCAGTCAGAAGCCTGGTGCTGTAAAAGACACAAATGTTTGACACCCTTGGAAATATGCTGTATTTCAATAAGTGGTTCCTTTTATAATAGACCAAAGCAGTCAAAAAGTTATTACCGCTTCTCAACACATTTGATCCTGGCTCTTAGTCATGTTTGGTGTAGTGCATAGTCCACTTTTAACCTCAATTTCCGTGCTTGAGCTTTTGAGTATGCTTTTGCCATTTAACAAAATGTCCATTTATATTACATACAATTTTCTAAAAATGGCAATCAACCTCCATTTTAAATTTGTGCATTTTAGTAAAGCTGAAAAACTGTTAGTCAGTTAAACCTTTAGTAAAAATCAACATTATTTTAAGGATTAAAAACACTGGGCCATTTCTTGCATTAAAAATAGGTTTTCAGGTATGACTGACTGTTTAAGTATTGAGATTAATACTTAATGTTTCCTTTATCAAAGATGATCTATTTTACTGAAGTTTAGAGTCAGTGCAAATCAAAACGGGGCCAATGTTGCACATTGCACAAAACGTGGCCTGCTTTAGAAATTAGTCAGCAACAAGTGAAGTGTAACTAAATTGTAATACCTGTGTGAAATCAGAATAAATCACTGCTTCTTTAATATGCTAAACCTGCCATTTAACAGACTTTTTTTACTAAACCCTGAAACCTTTGTTTCCTGGTAGTGTAGGAAGTACGTTGTTGATAATCACCACTGCAAAACAACATGTGGTTCATATTTGCATAAATAGCTGGAAATGCAGCACCAAGATAACAAGCTTGTGTTTTTCTCTCTATTATACTTGATTAGCAGAGCCAGCAGAGTGAAGCAGCTCCATCACACTACCTCACAGGAACTGAGGTCTGTTAAAATGCAATAGACAGGCATTTGAAACTACGGAAACCTTGGTCTGTAGGCAAAGTTCATTGACCCGACACAACACAAACCCAGAGCACTGAGCTCTACTCTAATCATTCACACTGTATCTACATTATGTTGTCTGTCTTCTACCATATGTCCTATGCCATATGTGACAGTACATGATACGCATGAATGAACTGAGCTTTCTCATACCTATATATACTAGTGGAGATGTCAAACATGCTCTTTCCATGAACATGTGTCAGTAGTGAGGAGCAATCCATACCACAATGTAGTGTGTGGGTTGTGTGATCCCATAGATAAATATGCATCCATGACCTGTAAGGGTCTACAGAGACAGAGAGACTGTATGTAGATGTATTGTATAAGACTGAACCATCAATTAACCTTTGCCGCTATCATGTTACTATTTGTCTAGTACTCGACTATAACTGCACATAACTACATGTTGTTGGATAAAAACCTAACTATACCAGAAAAGAAAAATCACACATTTGAATATTTAGATGCCATTGAATATGCTTGGATGAGCAGCATGATTTTCACTCACAAACATCATTCAGATATGTAGAAATGGATACAGATCAGAACAGAGCTGCTAGTCTCAACTTAATTTCTGATTCTGAGTTTCCATTTTTGTAACCAGCATTGGATTTCATGTACATTACTGACTGCCAGAAAATACACAGAATGTGCTTAAGTGTATGCTTACATACAGTACAGGCATAAAACTAAAAATGTAAAATGGGAGCTATTCAGCCTGAGTCCTTGGAACATATCTTTTCATGTCAGGCACTCAGGTGATACTGGAAAACACCTTTACACTTGTGTTCTCCTTCTTTCTAGGCGCTGCTTTAGCAATCCTAGCAATGCAGACACTGACCAGCAAAGTCATCAACAGAAATTTGACTAACAAGCAACAAGGATTCCACTTGTGGAAATATTGACAAGGCTTTTTCCACTCAAATCCAAACAATTCAACTTAAACAACCATCTTTGAACAATAATAGATTCTTTGGCACACTGGAGAACTGGTTGCACAGTTTTACAAGCACAAATGTTCTCTAAAAAGAAATGATAATCTAAAGGGAATTCTTAGTTAAATAAAGGTTCAATAAAGCATTATAGTACCCCTTGCGTGATATGCTGTTGGGAAAAGTATCTGTTGCTAAAGTATCTTCAACCCACAAAACTTGAATCTAGAACACCTCAGAAGGTTTTGTGTGATATCAGGCTCCAAGATGTTGTAGAAGAGAAGAAGACCAACTAATTTCAGTAAGTTGTGAGGTGAGGTGTGGTAACTGTAGGCCACACATTTCCAATTCATCAACAAAAACATAGTCATATGATGCTCTGAGCAATATGATGTGACCTTTTAGAAAGTGTAGAAATTGTTTTTTATTTGCTAAGATATTAAAAGGATTTATAACACCCCCCTGGAAAAACTTTGATGTTCCAAAGTTTTTCCACCAGAGGGCACTCTACAAGTTTCCTGTTGGCAACACATACTTGGAATGCCACAATCACAAAAACCCAGAGAATCAGTTAGTATAAACAAGTGATCTGTAAATTATTGCACCAACAATTGGGAAATCTGTTTGGCAGATTTTATATGTATGAAAGAAAAAAATCAGACGAAAAGCAGGTTTTTACTAAAAATCCATGTCACTCTTAAAAATCATATATCAGTCAATACTTTATACATACTATAAATAACCAAATATTTCACATACAGATGAGAATAAAAGTCCAGAAAATGTACTATTGACTTTTACTCAAATTGACTTTTGAGTAAACATGGTTTTGGTGTGAAAAGACAAAATAAAAAAATTTCCCTATTTTAGAACAGGACCAAACATGGTCCTGTTCTAAAATAGGACTATGTTTGGTCATGTTTTGACTGATCATTCAGAGCTGTCTGCCATGTTCTGGGTTCATAACAGGCTCATTAAATACCAGTAATTGACTTACAACAATCTAATAAGGCAAAACCAGATTTTCGAAGGTCATTGAATTCCCATGTGAGATAAGTAATGCAGGCAAGTCAACAAGAAGGCTTTCTCTCTCTTAAAGCAGTATTGCTGTAGTTTGCAAAACTAATTCTAAAAGTATGTTTTACCGTTTTAAATCCCAACTCATAAATGGCTTCTAGAATCACCAAGCTAAGAGTGAAAACGTGGTTTCTCCTCCTAAAACTGCCACCATGATGTTCTTGGGCAGTTTACTGTATTGAACCTCACACTGCTTCAAGGGTGCTGCTCTGTGCCAACAGTAAATATCAGACAGCAACCCAGAATCAAATGTATGTAATGAAGTTAGTGCTGAGTAGGCTGATGCAAATGGAAATAGAATGAAAACTGAATATTCAGGTAAATCCTAGAACTAGGTTTATAGCAGAATCACACAGCCGCATAAAGAACATGCATCTAAAAATGAGATCCAGGCACTGTGCAACACTGTGAACTTCTTAATAATCTAAGAATAGTGATTAACCCACTCTGGTTTCACAATCAGAGGTTATTTTTAGGAGTGTCTCCAGAACTGACTAGCCTGTGCCACACTGGATGCCAATAACAGGTGTTAGGCTACGCTAGGCTAATGGTTTTAGCATGGATTTTCTCCAGCCTGACTCGTGGGCAGAGCAAACTCAAATCTCAGAACAATAACAAGCAATTTAGGGTAAATAAACCACATGAAAACCTTTTCTCATGCTTTGGAAAGCAAATACAACTTTACACAATTACAGCTGAAGCTGAACATTCTGAATAAAGCATCACAGAGAAGAAGGATAAAAGCAGTTCACAGAAAATAAAGGATGTTCACTGATGTGTACTAGGTCCCAGTCAGATGTGAAGTGTCCCTATTACTTTCTTGTATATTACATTAAATGAAATCAGACTGTAGAAATATTAAATGTTATTATTGTGGTTTATATCAGTCTTTCTTTCGTCTTTTCCTTCCTAAATGAACTTCTATATATTGTTTACATGATTGAAATAAAATGATTTAAAAAAACAAGTTTATTTCAGTAGCTTTATAGATTATTAAAAAGGAAAAATCCTTAACATGTTGATTATCACTTTAATAGTGCTTTAAAATTATCATCTATTTCTTCATGTAGCGATATATGTTGATCTATTTCTGTTGTGTCTATGCACTGATACGCAGAGAGCGATGTTTTATTGGTCAAGAAGATTTTCAATGATGCCAACACAGAAATCTCAAAAATTTGAACTCAACCTATTTTATCAGACATGCATCAAGAAAGCCTATTGGTTGACCCGTCTACAATATAGAGATACTGTTGAGTCATAATGACCCCACAACTTAGGGCCTCATCATTGACATATTTCCTTCTTCAAAGACCTTTATTTATGGACTGAGGAAGCAGCTCATCTTGTTCTTTGCTGACTGAGTTCCTCTTCAAGCAGTTCATTGAACATTTTTACCTCTTTAAGCTCATAATGAAGCGTTTGGGCAATAAAACCTCTTCATTTATATTTTTTCTGCTTCAAGCAACTCTTTGAGAGCCTGTAGGAAACCCTTAATCAGAGCTGTTCTGTGTTTTCCACTCCACTTGCACCTCTTAGCCTTCTTGGCCCTACAGCTTAAACCCTGCTCTTCAATTCAGTTGCCTGACAGATGGCTGCTTCTTTCCCTCTCGAGCCTTAAGTTTCATACTGTGCTTCATTATTTTCACCTCCTGGAGGAGTTTGAAGTCCACCGTGTCAACAGACCTTTGACAAAAGTATTGGATTTCAGTGAAAAGGTCAGTTGTCTCAGGCGGTTTGTCTGAACACGGGCTGTCACTGGGTGTGGACTGAAAAAGCTATCATTATGGTGGTCATAGATCTGTTTGTGAAGAATCTTATCTGTCTGTGCTGAGGGCATTATTATCCATTTGTTATTGTTTTACTGAGCTTTTCCAGTACCTGAAAGAAGTTGGCTTGACATATGACTCCAAAAACTACAACTGAAAAAACTACAATTGAAAATTTGACTGCCAGCTTTAATTTATTCTTTTACCAATAAAGATATATGCTCCCTATCCCACAGGGAGCATTCAGTGGTCACGCTGGTCAGGGGTTAGATGACTACTACAACAACTTAGTATGCATTCTGTAAGTTATTAAACAGATTGAACAGAGAGATAATTTAAATGTTACCTCAGCTATCATTAACACAGAATATCTTCTTCCTTGGAGCTGAATAATGCTGCTGCACTATAGGGGTGGGGGGTAAGACTTACACAAGAGTTGCAGATGTTGTTTCCTGTATTTAGCTTAAATGCAATATTTATTTAAATATTACTATGTTTAAACTTTTATTTTATTATTTTTAGATCTAAACAAACCCAAGATGTAAGAAGTGATTAAATGTAAGCTTAGGCTTTAATAAAATGGTAAATGGCCTGTATTTGTATATCGCTTTACACTTCAGTCAACACATCACACAGTGGTGATGGCAAGCTACATTGTAGCCACAGCTGCCCTGGGGCGCACTGACAGAGGCGAGGCTGCCGGCACCACCGGGCCCTCCGACCACCACCAGTAGGCAACGGGTGAAGTGTCTTGCCCAAGGACACAGCAACCAAGACTGTCGGAGCCGGGGCTCGAACCGGCAACCTTCCGATTACAAGACGAACTGCCAACTCTTTGAGCCACGATC
>VUQR01011334.1:0-13723 GCA_015108515.1 Hemichromis elongatus
ATATATATATCTATATATCTATATATCTATATATCTATCTATATATATATAGATATTATTATATGTTATTAATATATGTATATCTATCTATCTATATATCTATCTATAGATATAGATATATATATTATTTTGTGTGTGTGTGTGAATAGTTCCACCATTAACTTTATTGACTCTGTAGATTGATTATTAGATGCACAACACTTTCTCCTGGATCTGCTTAGATAAAAACCAGCACATGTAGAGCCCTTATTCTCAAGCAAGGCCGGTGCCTTGGTTGTTTTTGCATATTCTTGCTCACACATACGCAAGTAGCTCAGTGAATTTGACAGTTTCTTTACTATTCTTGTGTGTGATTCCTTTTAGGACCAGTAGTATTTACTTTACCCTGCACCTTTTAACCCAGTTCGTCTAATCCGTAGTGCTAGATTCACCTAACAAGTGTCTGTGCTGATAAATTGAATTCAGCTGGCACATAAAATCTTTGTTTTCTCTGGCTACCAGGCCTAATTGTTCCTAATTTTAGGCAACTCTGCCACATCTTATTGACATGTAATTGGTCTTTCATCGAGATCACTAATCCAGGGACAAAGTTTCCAAAGCCTGGCAACAGATCTATCCTGCTTTTTATTGCTGTGGCATTGTTGAAAAAATATTCTGTAGTGCATTCAGTTTGGATTGATAAAGATATTAAGACAGTCTTGTATCAGCAGGTGTGTGTGTTTACTTATGATTAGCCATTTTAACTTTGAAGTGCTGGTATCCTAATCACGTTGTTGTTGTGTCTCCTGTTATTAAGATCGGCGGCTGCAGTAGCCTGAATGTCTTCTGCGTACGAGAGAACAGGCTGACGAGGATACCGTCAGAGCTGTCGCAAGCCACAGAGCTGCACGTGCTCGACGTGTCTGGGAACCGGTATGTTCACTCTTCTCGAACTGCCAAAGGTCTAGATATCAGTTTATTCCATCTGAAATTAAGAAAAACAAGAAACATTTTATAATAAGTAGCAAAAACATGCTTTGTGTTTCATTTTTATGATGCTGTTTTATAAATAAATACTTGGTTTCGGCCTGCTAATCCATGAAGATCATCCTGATATTTCGACCATGTTTTTCAGTTAGTCAGAGGTTGTTTTGACTTTCTTTCTCTGCCTGTACCTGTATAGCTCCAAGCTTTCTCTAGAACAAAAGCTGCAGATATCTGCAGCTTGAGTCACACACAGACACGTTTACCTCGGTGTCTGGAGAGTGTTTCCCCTCCTCCACATAAATAAAACAACTGCCATGTACTTCATCCAAATGTGAAACCTTTACTAATTTATACTGTGCCCACAGCAGTGTGTATATTTTGGAAATAACTAAGAGGTATCTTGGAGGTGGGGGGTGGGGGGTGGTTGTGTGGGCAGTGAGGGCAGTGATTTATTTCCTGTTTGTTTTTCAGGCTCACCCACCTACCGCTTTCTCTGACGACGCTACATCTGAAGGCCTTATGGCTGTCAGAAAACCAGTCGCAGCCGCTCCTCACCTTTCAGACTGATGAGGACCCTAAGTCAGGCGAGAAGGTGCTCACCTGCGTGCTGCTCCCTCAACAGCCAAGTGAAGACAAAGGTAATGTTTTTCATCAAGTGAGATAATTATGGAGGTTAGAGTGATTATTTAACTGCAGAGAAGCATTTTTTTCACCAGTTGATTAAAATCACTCTGCTTCTTTGCATGTGAGCACTTTGTGTGAATAAACATAGAGGTGGATTCAGTGTCTCCATGCTCTTAAAGTGATAGGCTTCGTCCAGAGTGAAATAACTTTGTGCTCACTCTGAGACATTTTTAGTAATATTCATCATTAAGTCTTGTATCGTCTCCTGCAGTTTTCGTGACATTATCACATGATCTGCTCAGAGGAGCTCAGTGTGTTCTGCACCCTGTGATCCCTTCCTGCAGTATCTGTCGATTATGAGGTCCTGTAAGGGATCACAGCGTCTATAACAGATCAGTCCCTCTCTTGTCCCTTGAGGCCCTCCTTCAATATGTTTTACAGAAATGTGGTGGATTGGACAGCTAAAGAGGCTTAAAAGCGCCTGGCTAGCTGCCATTAAAAGCTCACAAACTGGGTGCAGAGATGCCGCTGACGGCTGGCTCTATCGCTGCCTGATACAGCAGTTTATTGTAACTTTTTTCTGTTCTGTCATTAAGAGATTTTCACACAGATTTGTAAATATTTGTGATGGATATGTTTGCTGATCACTTCATTTTTCATGTTTTTTTTCTGCTAGCAAAAATAATTAGCACATTCATTCGTTAATTTTGAGAGTTGCTGCATTTCTCCTGTTAGAGAAATGCAGCTATAAAGCTGGTGAAGTCGGGCAAGTGAGGCTGAGGTTGGGGGCAGGGAAGATTGTGTTGCTGTAAGCCTGTGACTAAGCTGGGATTTGAAATGGTGATCTGACAGTTTCAGGCTCTCTCTCTTATTGGCACTGGACAGCTTTTATTTTATTTCTTGTGTTTGCAGATTGCAAACGGATTGCAGATGCAATCGTACCCATACTGATTTTGATCTGTTGACATGTTTGCTTTCAGCTCGTACTGACATTTTTATGTGTATGTGAATTCCAGTAATATTAAATATGTTGTTTGTTTTAAAAACAACCCCAGGCTCTGATAATCTTGCCCGCTGCGGAGCTATGGAGAGCTTGGTGAATGACATCGGGAACGAAACATGGGACAACAAGGCCGTGAACAGGACCAGTGTCATTCACTTCCTAGATGGAGATGATGTCGACGATGACGACGATCCGGTGAGACCATAGGCTGGATATAAAAGATGGATGAACTCTCATTTTAAAACATCGATTTGAACATTTGAGCACAATTTAATTATGGATGAAAGTGAGGAGTGATAAGTTGCCTAAGTAGCAAGCGCTATTAGCTTAGTTTCCATCGATTTTAATGGGTGTATTCCCTTATCTTTATTAAATATGACATAAATAAGGTTATTGGGGATTGCCTCAAGTGGCTTTTTTAGTCTGAACACTGATCATTTTATATCCACAGCCTTGGGTTAGGACAGTCAAGCTTCAGTACTACAAAGTAATGGAAAAAATACTAATAATATTTTCTGGGATATTATTTTGACAAATAATAAATGCTAGGCACGTGCATCGTACATCACAATCTGCTGCCATGTAAACATTATTCTTCAGCTCTCTCCAGGTCAGGCCAATTTAATCAGATTTTAAATAGCATCCCCCTAATTAGATTCTGTTTCATCCTCACAGGGAACACTACTTCGGCGGGCCACGCCTCACCCTGGCGAGCTGAAAACTATGAAGAAAGCAGCCGAGAACCTCCGCAACGACATGAATGCCGCCAAAGGGCTGGACTCCAACAAAAACGAGGTCAATAACGCTGCGGACAGCGTGACCACGCGTGTGTGACCTTTACCTCAGAAATGTCTTTTACCTCCTGTGTCTCGCCGTGTTTCCCTGCACAACCCAGTTGCCTCTTCTCTCTTTTATCTACAAACCCTGGTGTGGCCTACCCCTCCTGTGATTAAACCCTAGGGCACCTGTAACCTTACTCTATCTCCAGTCCTGTGTAAATCCCACTCAGTCTATCAGGGCTGCTGTGCCTTCCTTTTTTTTAAAAAAATAATTGTCCACAGGAATTTTCTGCACATAGAGACTCCTTTTAAAAGACATTTTAGAGATTCATTACTTTTTTAAATGGCTCTTTTTAAGGATATAATTTAGGTAGTTGCACTATTATAAGTCTTTATTAATGTGGTCAAACCTTTTAAATGTATTATTATATATATGTTCTATATATTTTTTAAAACACTGGGTGAATACTTCTTTTTACCTTTTGGGCAAACAAACCAGGATTTTTTTTTTGACCTACTGATTAAGGATTATTGTACATACTCTTGTGAATATTGATACTTTTATACTTTTCGGCAGCTCAGATGTAAATAAAATGTATAGCAAATTTCTTAATCGTTTGCGATTTTAAAACCTTTTTTTTTTCCCTTTTTCAAACTTGGTACATTTGTGTTTGTTTTTCTTGGTTTAAATCAAAGCAATGAACAAAACACAGTCACTAATGTCTTATTAAACCAATATAACTGTGATCGGGATGAGTGGATGGCCTTGGATCTTCACATTATTCTATGAAACATCTAGACCCACAATTTTGGAAATAAATAGATTCATTTAGTTTGGATTTAAGTACCGCACATTAAATTTGAATTGTGCATCTGCAATGTAACTATGCAGAAGTAATAATGCTATCTTATTATAATATGTGCTGTGCTCTACTGCTTTGCAATCTTTTTCAAATAGATGCCAAATACAGATGTATTTTTTTCTTTGTCTTTAACAAAGAGTGCTGTAAAGAATCATCATTGGAAGTTTGGTGAGGTTTGTACCATAGTGTCGGCATTCTTTACAAATGTAGTTGATAAAGTTCCTTTTCAATACACTTCTCAGCTTTGCTCAAAGCCTGTTCTTGAGGCGGTACACGATCAGGTGTATCATTTTGTTTTTAAACTGAAAAAAGTGGACCAGGGAAATTGGTTCAAATGTTGGTTTTAATGTTTTTAGCTGTTTTCTGATCAAACTGCACAAAACAGATCTCAAATAGGTGGTGAGCCTGGGGATTTGGATGACTTTTTAACCACTGATCAATAAAATGAGTGCAACACTAAACAATATGTTTGTTTTTCCTTTAATTTCGTTAGTCGCCCTGTATGATTTAGATAACAATTTAATATTTTCTTTTTTGTTCTGTAATGGAAATACATTTTGTGGGGTGTATCTCCCTGCCCAAAAATAATATATTTTCAAAGTAAGCTTAGAGTGGAGCCATCTCATTTTGATGTAAAACTTTTCTTGACCCTTTCATGCTTGTTCTGTCTGTCCAGAAGTGCATGATGTTTCTGTAATGCTCAGCAGGCATGACTTGTTTACCCTGCATGTGCTGCATGTTGTTGTGATGCTGGCATGCCTCCACTTCAATGCATATATGTTTTGAAAATTTTAAGGGAACACTGAATCATCATGTAACACAAATCAGGTAAACTTAGGGGAATATGAGCCTGTCTAGTTTATAGACTAGTCTAAGATTTATAAACTACTGTGAATCCATTTCATGCCTTGGTTCAAATGAAAGTGACAACAGGTGACCCGGAGAGGCAACAAGAAGATGACTCCCGTTAGGGAATGTCATTTTTATAGGTGGTGGCCACAGATCATTGCTCTCCTTAGCCCCACTGGACTGATGTCTCTGTAGTTTTGCTTTCTGAGGATGTCCTTGCCACGACTGGTATCCTGAGATGGTACCTGCAGCCCAGTAAGGTTGCACAGATAGACCAGCTCCTCCAGGATGGCAGTGAGACTGAGTGGGAGACACAGCAAATGTGACAGCATGTATGAATGCGCCATGGACGGAAGAAATTGTCTACCTGTACAACGCACAGGTCATTGTACAGTGACTAGGACACTAGAAAAAAGCACAACAAAAGAAAAATAAGTCAGGAGGGATACAGAGTGTCTCTGGTGTCCCTCAAGGATCAGTGCTGGGACCACCGCTATTTACAATTTATCTCCTTCCTGTCTGAAATGGCTTTCATAATTTTGGTGTACAGTTTCATTTTTATATTGATGACTCTTTTTCTACAAAACCAAGAACCTTTCTTTCCTCCTCTTATTCTCATCTCCATTCCCACAATCAGCCCAAACTCAATTACAATAAGATGCAAGTGGTTCTTATTAGCTAAAAGACTCACTTTACAATATTAGGCCCCTTTGTTGTCTCTATAGATGGTTGTCAGGTCAACAGTGTCAAAAAATCTTGTAATCATTTTGGACAATACTCCCTCGTCTACTGCCCAGATCAGTAATATCTCATGTTTAGCTTAATTCCACTTATGTCACATTTCTAGACTATGCCCTTTTCTCTACCAACACAGCACATAAGTCCTGGTCCATGCCCTTTTCACCTCTTCTTTGGATTATTGCACTGCATTTCTTTCTGGTCTCCCCAAAAAAGCCCTCCTTAATCCATTTCAAATGGTACAGAACTCAGCATGAGTTATCACCTGCACCAAGTCTGTTACACCTATTTATATCCAACTTCACGTACTCCTCGTTCCTCAGTGTATCCAATACAAGATTTTGCTTCTTACTTTTTTTCTCCTTTTCAAGGCACTTGCCACCCATGTATCTTTCAGACCTCATTATTCCTCACATACCTTCTAGCAGCTTCAGCTGCTGTTCTGACTGCTGCTCACTTCAGGCACCGCAGGTGCCTTTAACTGTGCTGCACTTCGTCTTTGCAGCTGATTACCACTTCACCTTCATCAGTTAGACTCTATGACACAATTCAAATCGGAACTCAAAAACCATGCAACATCCTCTTTTTGTGGGGCTGTCCTGTTTTTGGCTCTCAAGTACAGCTGTTGTCACTTTCATTTGCACCAAAGGAGGTGAAATAGACTCACGGTGGTTTATGTTTCCTAACTAGATAGATTGACATCCCTGAAGTTTGACTGACTTTATGCTATATTGAGATTATAAAGGGTTCTCTTAATTTATTTTGACCAGTGTATATACAGTATATACAGCGTTTTTGGGCCCTTCACATTCAAACACAGTGAAACTGGAGCTACAGATCAAAGGGGCACACTTATGTATTGATCTGCTATCCTAGTTCGAGGCATCAAAAAGTAAGCTAGTACTCATGCACTTTTAAATTGGATCAAACATTTAAAGACAAGTGTGTTAGCCTTGGTCCTGAAATTAGTTTTAAATCTTTTTTTTTTCATGAATTATTAAAAAGCTTTCACTGGTCCTGGCCTGTTTGTATTGATAAATGTAGTGCTGCCTCAGGTGACCTTCTACTGTTTTAAAGTATGGGCTCCTTACGTGAGACTCTAGTGCATTTAAAGCATGTCATCATTTTTTACTTCTTTGTCTTGCTTCAATCATGCAGTCATAGGAAGGAACAATTCTGAAGTGAGAGAAAGAAATATGAATTCAGTTTTGGTGTTGTTGGCTTTACAGAGCTTCAAAACTATGTAAGGGAAAAGGTACTGCAGTAGGATACTGACTACTTTGATATACTGGGGTGCACAAAATCATAATGATCTCTCCTAGCAAGCATTAGCATTGTCCCAAGACCAGAAAGGCAACCAAGCTAGTCCTTTTCTACAGACAGCTGCACAATTGCATTCAGGATTTACTTAACCCTGAGCCATCACTGTCATTAGACTGCTTCTACAAAACATCACATTGACTTTTAAATTTTCAGCAGCAGGCACTGTCTTCTGACCAACTCCAGGAGTGTAGAAATCCTCACACTAACCTGCCCCTCAGGACCACTTCACAAACCTGGGTCATCCCAGGATTCAGCTGGGTGGCGAGCAAAGAGCATCTGCAGGAGAAATCTCAGGTGCTGCCAGCCAGTGACAGTGTGTGCAGTCGCTTCTCCGGCAAAGAGGAGGACGCAAAGGAAATTAAACAACCTGTGGAGGTTTGTTGTCCAACGTGGATATCTTAACCAGATCATATTTTGCTTAATTTGTTATCTCCTGAAGCCTCGCTGCTCTCCTGCGCCACTTATTAAAGATTGTACATCCCGTGCCAAGAAACTACCTGATTTTTTTTTCAAACTGGATATTTCATTCTTGTAATAATCTGCATCTTACATAAGCCTCGTAAATAAAATTTAAATGTTATCAGACAGAGAGTAAAACCATGAAATTATTTCTTATCACCAGGCTGGTGCGGGCCAGCTGTCAGAGTGTGATGCCTTACCTCGTCTGTTTCGCCACCAGAGAGTTGAAACCCAAGAGTGCAGGAAATTTCAGCATCACAGAGCTCTTATTAAAGTCGGCTCTTTTCCCCATGGAGACCCTGTCCGCAGCATAAAGATCCCATCCATCACAGTGCATCAGAAATCTTCTGTGGTGACCGAGAAGTCCCTTCTTCAGGAATCATTCATCTCCCAAGTGCCATTAAGAGTAACTTCAATCTTTCTTAAATGTCACATTGCCTCTGCAGGATTCACTGCAGAAAAGTGTGTTGATTCTGCCATACTGTTACTAACTGATTTTAAATATACCATGGTGTGTTGCTCCATCAGGCCTCAAATGATAGGATTTTAGCCATTTAACTCTAACAGAACTATTTCCTTTAGTTACAGATCAAAGTGTCTGGTCAGAGAGGTAGTTTGGGAATCAGCATTGCTGGTGGAAAGGGCTCTCTGCCTTACAGAGATCACGATGAGGTGAGTGCTGGTGGAGAAGAGTTGCTATTGCACAATCTCTTGCAACACTGTACATTTATAGCGCATCGTTTGGCTGCCTGACTGAGGATGATGAGAAGCAGCTGCTCCGAGGTTCTCATGGATTTGTTGGTTTTAGTCAAACTCATATGGATTACGTATGCAACTTGAAGAGATTAGAAGTCCAAAAGGCTTTCATTACATACTTAAACAATAATTTCATCCAATCTTAATGTGTCTATTTCTTTTCAGGGCATTTTCATTTCCAGAGTAACTGCAGGGGGGCCATCTGAAAAGGCTGGAATCCATGTTGGAGACCGGCTGCTGGAGGTATTTGTAATAATTGTTCATAAATTCCGATTTAATCACTATGTGCAATCACTATGTCTTGAGCCACCTCATTACTTTATATTTGGCTTCTAACTAGCCTTCCTGCCATTTTTAAAAGGGGTCTTGAGCAATAGTTCTCCAGGTTTACTGAAGGCTTATCAAAGTTGTTCTTTTCTTCTTCTTATAATTTTCTTTTTTGCTTGTTTGCTGAGCCACTAACCCCGAACCATGAACCGTTTAAGCTAAAAAAAAAACAACCCACACACCTAACTTAAGGGATGAAAAAGTGTTGTGTCTACACATAAAAAAACATCTTTGCAAAGAACCGCTTTTAAGTTATATCGACTTGTTTTTATATTTTATAAGTATTTTTGCTAAACAAAAACAAGGTGATTCCCAATGAGCTGGAAATTTGGCGTATCTCTGTATGTTGTGCAGCGTGTCCTTATAAAACATTGAGGAAACTGGACAGATGGAAGACAGAAAAACAAGCACGACAGATGAACAGTGTCTGACAGTCACGTCCTTAAAAAATATAAAGAAGCTAAGCCCTCCTTCAGAACCTGAAAGATGGATCTGGTCCTTCAGTTGATCCATCCAAGGTTTACTGAAGCCGCATCAGAAATATCAGTGAACGGGTGGTTGTGAAGAAGCCATTCCAAAGGAACCGTTAGCTCCTTTAAACGCCTGGAGAACTATTCCAGAAGACTACTTAAATACATGAAAAGAAAAGCTTGCCTAAGAAATTTCAGACTCCTTTGAAGATTAAATGTACATACCAAAAAGTTTGACTTTTAACTTTGAATAATACAAACTCTGTTTTTGCTTTGAATACTGTAGAGTACTGTATTGTCACGTTTCAGTAAATTGCTACACCTTTTCCTCATTTTCCTGTAGCAAAATATCAAGAATAATATAGCAGGGGTAGCTCATGGCTTCCACACAGTACTGTGCATTTGTAAAATGTGAATTTAAATAACACACAGAGATGAAACTCATGTACTTCCCATTGCTGTTCCTCTTGTGACCAGCGGAGGGCATCATAAGACTAACAGAGGAGACACTTCTTAACTGCTGTGATAAACAGAAAACAGCAATTAAGAAGTGAATATCTACTGTTAAACACACTATTTCAGTGCTTATGGTGTGTATGTGTGTGTGTTTGTGCGTGTGTGAGAGAGAAAGAAAGAGAGAGAGAGAATTTCTCACCTCTGACTCCTGCTCCTGCTTTCATTGCTCCTCAAAGTATAATGTGACCATCACCCACCCAGGTCAATGGCATCAGCATGCAGGGGGCGACCCACCACGAAGCGGTCAGCGCCCTCAGGAATGCTGGGAGTTGCATCAAAATGAAAGTACTCAGAGAGAGGCTTCTACCTCGAGTGGTGCGTGACCTGGATGTGTCTCAGGATCCTCGGGATGTGGCTGGATGGCAGCTGTGCAGCCAGCACGGCGGAGGCCGGAGCAAACAGCTCAAGCTGGAGAGCGCAGAAGACTGTGTGTCCAAGAAGACTGAGGCTGTCGTTTGCAATGGCAACGGCATTGTGGGTGGTTTACTCATATATTATAGAGCATACAAAGCACACGTTCTAAATCCTTCTTGTTTTTCCACCTGCCTCAAGCCATGTGTGGATTAAACCTTCAGGAACCTTCACTCCTTTAGTAATTCTATTACACCTCTTCCCAATTTGCTCTGTTTCTCTTGTTTCAGTCTGATTTGGAGAGTGATCTGAAAAGGACTGTGTCTGAGCTGGTGGCGGAGGCTTTAACGAAAAACGATTTCCTAGCAGAGGGGAAACAAACAATGACAGTAAGCAGAATTTTTTGTCCTCCTTCTTAAATAAAGCCTATCGTTAGTGTTTTTCAGGGAAAAATGCCATCAAGTAGCCTGCACTACAACTGATGAAATCTGGTGTGTTTTCAGACATGTTAGGAAAAGCTGAAACTGCCCCACAAGTAAAAATATCATACTAACAAAAACATCACAAGGAAACTAGTTTTTTTCAGTAATGTCTTTGCGCTCTTAGGAGAAATTACTTTTTTGTCCTCATTGTTTACCATAAATACAGAGTTGACATCTTAGTAACACATCTGGTCTCCATCCTGTTGAAAGGTTCATTTGATTTTAACTGTCAGGCAGATGGCCTCACATTATATTCAAGAACTCTTTGATAAGAGGCAGTATTACTTTGTGCAAGCTGCCCAGTCCCAAAAGCAGCGAAGCAACCTCCCCAAACCATCAAATATCCACTGTGCTGTGCTTCAGAGAACATTCTTCTCATGAAAAGCTGTTTTTTTTATCTGCCGCGAGCACGTCTGCTGCTACTGTGGCTGCTCGATTTGCCTATCCTGATCAGACATACTCATTAGTAAGCCAATATTTCTGCTCTGTTGCTCATTTTGTACAGCAAAGGCTTCTTCCTTATGTGCCTGCAACATATTTTAAATGTGTGCTATCTGTTTAAATTGTAGCACGATGTTTACAAGACTTACCTGCGAATCTTGGAGACTTCTATTTGCAACAAGAACGGTGTGTTTGAGCTGAATGTCCTAGGGCAAATGATCTTGGCAATATAAATAAACCACTTATTGGATTTTCCTTAAAATTATTGCGTCGTGTTTATGAGAGCCAAGAAAACAGTTTTAGTGTAATTCTCAATAATAAACAAGCAAACAAATAATAATAAAACTGTTTCAGGGTGTAAAATATTCTATCTCTCAGCTTTGAGTATGTCTCAGTCAACTGATCAAGTAAAAAAGGGGACGTCATCATTGTCCACCTGACTTTAAAAGAATGCCCTGTCTCCTGGAGTCCTTGATGCTAATATGGAAATCTTGTAAAAACCCATGTTGTCTATTTAGGAAATATGTGACATTATTCTTCTGAGACTTCAGCATCTCCACATCATCTCCCCTGATATCTTGCCTGTTTCCTTCCTCCATCCCGTTCCCTTCTCTAACAATCATGTGGCAGATCCCCCGGATCATCCTCACTCATCCCTCTACCTCAGATGAAGATGTGGAGCTCTTGACACAAAGCCCCTGCAGAGAACTGCTACGTGACTCAGACGGTCCTGGCAAACGAGTGCACGCTGACTACTGCGACACTGCTTTTTATCCTCCCTGACCACAGATTGGTGCTGGAGAGATGCAGGACACAGACCGTCACTATCCAGTTCAAAGTTTTATTTCAGCGATGAAGCTTCACTAATGTTACTGTGTAGTCTAGGTATGAAACAGACTGTTGGAATGTGGTTTTTACTGTCACTGCAAAGCTTGTTTGCCTGTCAGTTTCAACTGCTGCTAATAGTGTCTATTTTTTTTAAAAAACCATTTGCAAGCAGGTAGAGCTTTAAATGTTTATTAGAAATGTTTTTTTTTTCTTGCAAAAATGAATTAAGAAGACTGTACAGTTCTGTAAAGTCCACATCAAATACAGGCCACAGTGTCAAATGTGATCACTTAAACAGCGAATGATTGCTGGATACCTCTGTTTCACACCACGGAGTGTAAGTGATGGATGGAGAGGCACACAGTGTCTCCACCCACGGCAGAGTGAAGCCCTTAAACCTTTTATCGCCCACGTCGTGATAAAATGCTACATGGGTGAACAGAGCGCACAGCTGGGAGTCTGAATCCCGCAGAGACCTGAGACTGACTGAACTCCACTTCTCATCTTCACACACCTGCTGTATGAGCGAAACGCACACTTGTGAGATTATACGCGGAGCCGAGGGCGAGAGCGGACACATCGCAGGTGGAATCTGCAATCGCGCTTCCACAGCTCTAAAACGTTCAGACCGCAAATGAATAATTGCCTCGTGTTACTTTGTCAATAAAGAGCGACAATATCAATGTTCCAAGAGGCTTTTCTCTGAGTGAGAGGAGGCGTGTTCACTTGTGCAAATGCAAAATGAACATGAGAATGCTGGGACTCAGTAAATGGTATCTATAAGAAGCCCTATTATGACACTTTGAGGGAGGGATGATGATGCTGTTGCACAATGCTGCTGTTTCTGTTTTCACTCTGCCTTTGCCTGCAAAAAACTGTCTGCTTCTTTAACTTAAGGTAGTGATGAATACTGGGTGATATTCCTTTAGGTATACAACCTGGTTGGAAAGCACATCCAGTGTGCGAAATTTAATTCAGAGTCTATTACTTGAAACTGTCTCAAGAGGCGTTTGTGTAAATTGGCAGAAGGAGAGGAGGAGACAAACTGTGAATCTGGGAAGATTGTCACAGGGAATATGTTTCCATAAGGGCCTTTACTGTAAAAAGCATACATTCATTTCACAATGTTAAATTTATTGTAGTGATTTTTGGTCTGTAAATAATGAAAATGTACATCAGGGTTGGTTTTCTGATATTACTGAGCGGTCAAATCTGTATTTATTCATTTACACACAAACTTCCCTAAACAGAGCTTTAACCTTCTACTTTGAGTGTTTTTAAGTGTTTTTTCTTTACCATGCACACAACTGGATGATATACGAATGCAGATGCAGATGATTATCAGTCACTGATATGATTGCATATTCATGAAAGAAGAAGTGCGTTCAGTCTCGGACCAATTATTAACTCGAAAGTGAAGTTTGAAGCAAACTGTGGAGCTGTGTGCTAAAACAGGCCTTCAGCATCTGCCGAGCTTGAGAAAACTTTCATGTCCACAGAGCGGAAACCACGACCATCTTATATTTAATTGTGTTTTTATTGAGGCTGTTTTATATTCTTCCTTGGCATCATAGTTTGCATGCTTACCTTTTAAAAACAGCAGTTCAAACAGAATAAAATTGTTAACAGGCTGATAGATGAGCCACAACTGAGCCCAGCATCCCTGTGTGCTTGGCAGTTACAGCAGGTGACTGGTTAAATACATTTTTTTTTAGATTATTATTATTTTTTTTAGATTTTATTTAACATCTCCCATCCTTTGCATAATGAGTTTCAGGTTTGTAATCCCAAAGTGTAGAACAACACGATCTAAAAATTGCTTTGTTTCAGCCGCCAACACTAACAGGAACCAGTGGGAAAGGAGACACCTGCACCGGCCAGAAAATCTCATTCGTGCATTTTTTCAAAACCTCGACCGAGAAAGAGCCCAAATTGTTAAAGCGTCAAA
>VUQR01011334.1:13743-43634 GCA_015108515.1 Hemichromis elongatus
CCAACACTAAGATGACTTCAGTTATACATGATTCAGGATAACTTTGATTTCATTTGAAATGTAGTAGCTTTATAAATGCTCAAACATTTTTGAATATTAAACTTCTAAAATATGCCCATACATCCACACAGTCAAATAGCATTCGTAAAATCTGCAAGAGCCCCACATTTATTTTTCTTAAGCTCATTCATTCTTGTGTGACAGGAACCAGTGGGAAAGGAGACACCTGCACCGGCCAGAAAATATCATTCGTGCATTTTTTCAAAACCTCGACCGAGAAAGAGCCCAAATTGTTAAAGCGTCAAAGACGTCAAAACAATAAAGCACCGTTTTTCGTCTGCTATCCAGTTCATAATGTTACAGAGTAATGAACAACTGAACCCACATCTCCTAGCTGGGTCCATCATTAGCACCTGTGGAAGCCCTTGCAGTCTGTGCTTTTTGCAGGAAAGACCTTTTTGGTTGTGTTTCAACTATTGTGCCGCCATACTCAGCGTCCCTTTACTATTTATCTCCTTTATGTAGTGCAAAAGTTTGCAACCACTAATACAAGCTTAAAGATGTTCACTGTTATCAAGAACAATAACTGTCTAAAGCAAAACTACAGCTGCGTGTTCGTGTCAGGAAATTGGTGGAAATTTTTGTGAGGAAATGTAGTTGTGTAGACTCCAGCTGCAGCAGGAACTACCAAAAAAGCAGTTTTGAGTATTTTTTAGGCAGATCAGTTACAATAGCATCAGAGTCTTGAAAGACACAGGTCTATGGTTGGCACCACATAAGGAGGTAGCGTTTAGGGAAACACAAGGTCGGACGTCTGAGAGCTGAGTTAATGTAATCATGTAATGCAGTAATGACTATGATGACAGCATTATGTCAAGATAATTGCTAATTCAAATGCTGATTCGCTGTGAGTGGATTAGACACACATCTCTCCTGATGTTCACTTATGCCACCCAAATCGATGTGTCAGTGCACTCGTAAGAAAATCTCCTCAAAGATGAAAGCTAAGAGTCATGCTCCCCCTTCCTCCCCCCCTCTTATGTTGGATGCCAGAAGTCAGGTGAAACAGGATCCCATTTATGGTTCGAGGCTACAGTTTTAAAAGTTGAAGCCATCAAGATTTGCCACTTAAAAAGCACTTGTCGAATACTTATCGCGATAAAAGAAAATGCCAATATTCCTGAGAGTCTACAACAGTGTGAGTAAAATAGAAAGGAAGAGGAAGCAGTGTTGGGGTACGCTTTATCTTAATGTGTTTTTCTCTGCCATAGACAGGCAGGAGGAGGGAGACAGCAGGGTGGAAATGGACAAGAACAGCTGTGACAGGAATGAAGAATGTAGCGTACTAAAGGATTAGCATCCACTTCAGAGGTCTGTTTTCACTCACTGATAAGGGAGCCGGGAGGTCGATGTTGCAACAGGGTAATGAATTCTGTTTCAAGTTGCCTGATATCTCATTATTACAAATGTCACATTGGTCTGCTGGCTTACAGGACCTTAGGTTGTCTGGACACTGTAAATGACCATCTGATATTATTCAGACTTTTATTTAAAAGTACATAATTATTGTTTATCCAAAAAAAAAGAAAATCATTTCGTGATGCTGTCCTTGCTTCACCAAACTACTGCATTCTTAGCAGTTACATGTCAAAATTGGACTATTATTCAGTGTTTTTTGCTACTACAAAAGCTTTGCCAAACAATCAGATAAAACATTCATAAATGGCCTCATTGGAAAAAAGTTTCTATTTTTTTTCCAGACAGTTTTTTCACAGTACAATCAATTTCGCATTCATCTCTTTTTGTTGTAATCCGGCCTCTCTGCCTCTGACAATATACTTTTTTCATAACAGATGACGTCTGCTTCACCCATCAGCCCTCCAACCATCCCCTTCAACTCCACACACACACACCCACAAAACTAATGTGTCATTATGATGTTACGGACAGATTGAGCCGTGGAGTGCAGTGGGGAAACAAAAAGACATCAGAGTAGAAAAAACATGGGGAGCACAAAGAGCCAGGGGTGAAATTCAAAAGGAAACTACTGGACTGCATGCATGGGAAACATAAGAACATTCCCAGGAAAATCCACACAGGATCACAGATGATGCAATGAAAGATTTTAAGTGTTCAAGAAACTGATTAGTCATGGGAAAGAGAAGGGAGAGGACTACATGTGAGCACATTTAACAACAGGTGACAAGAAGAAACACCAACACAGGACATGAAAGGAAGCAAACCTTCCGAAAGCCAGACATGAATACTAACACTTAGCAAGGGATGGGAGAGGGACCAAGACTAAAATATGGAAATGAGACAGAGGGTTGCACTATAAAGTACTAGGAAACAAATGCTTATGCAAATTACAATAGACAAGAGCCAAAACAAAAGCTAACTCAAGACCTATTTAATTCAGTTTGATCTATCTAGGTGCTTTATATTCTAGGGTAAAGACCCTGCCATAATACAGAAATACAACGATCAAGAGCAAAAGCTTGGCAACAGTAGGAAGGAAAAACTCCCTTTTAACAGGAAGAAGCCTCCACCAGACCCAGGCACAGGGAGGGGCAGCCATCCTCTGCAACCGGTTGAGGGTAAAGATTTAAAACAATCTAAAATGTACCACAATGATGTATAAACAAAGTAAATAGAGTAACCTAAGATTTTGCAATATAAGAGCTAAAACTCACAATATATTAGAATAAGAAATTTGAACAAGAAGTTTTGAAATTCAGCAGACTCCAAAATCAGATAAACACACAAAAGTCAAACAAAAGAACATCAAACAAGACTAGGATTTAAAATGCAGAATCCAAAACCCAAGCACCAATGAGATGGGCTACAGCTAGTCCTGCAGTCCTGTTATGTATATTTTGAAAGTAAGAAAAATACAGAACAAAAGCATCACACTCAGGACAGTAGCTTTTTGTGTGTCCGACTGTCAAGCAGTAACTTTAGTAACAGTAATGTGATTACTGAATTTTTTGAAGAGTAATTCTTTCTGAAACCATGTTACGGACAAAGTAATGTTATTATAGTGAAACTGTAAAACTTTGTGGTTGACATAAGGATCAACCCCGACTGAGCCGGGGGCATGTGAGGAAAAAGAGAGAGTTATTTGAAAGCAAAATAGAACAGTTATGGCTATTTTTCTCTTGTGTTCATGCTGCTCCTGGTGTGAACATTGTTACCACTGCCCAGCAGGCAGATTGCTGTCTGTAAGCTATTTGTGGCTATTATGTGTCTATAAAAGGAAATCTGCAGGGCGATGCACACACCAACAGTAATACACTTTGAACTTCATGAGAGGAGCTGAAAAGTGGGGATCCTGTTCTCCATATCATCATCATATCATTTGAAGTCACTTATTAAGTCTGGTCTCAAGCAAAACTTCTGGATGGGGAGACATTTGAAACAGAAATGGACAGTTTGACTCTGAGTATGGAAGAGGTAAGGTAGTTTGGAAATATATGTTTATTTTTCTCTTGAAGACATTTAAACTTCTTGGGTAATTGCTGTAAAGAGGAAGTGATGCGACTGACCTGCATTTGCCTTCTTTTGACTTTTGTACTTCCAGTGGAGCAAGTTTAAAATTACGTATTTAGAAGAATATTTCACTCAAAGCTATTTTCCTGCAAGAAAAAGGAAACCAGGAATTAAATTTTAATGCATTAGCACTCTTCTGTCTAAACAACACCTCTACCAGCCGTCGCCACCCTCCAGGCTTACACACATAAACACATAGACGCAGTTTATTTTCAGATACTTGATACTAACCAGTTTCCCATAGCGCTCGGGTGAATAACGGTTGCCACGTTTTCACTCACAGTAATTTCTGAGTAATTTAATGCTAACTTTTACTACGACAGAACTATAAATAACAAGAATAGAACTTATAGTATAATGCTTATATATAGCTGGAACTTGGTATATCTGACTTTTATTTGATAGTTTCACTAAACTTTCATTTTCCTCTATATGCCTTTTTATCCATGTACATGTTGCCCTAAAAATTTCAAATGTTAACTGAAATACCTGTACATGCTTTGTTGTTGTTATGGTATGAGATATGTGAGGTTAATATTTGTTTATAATCTTGAGCAATAGCCCAGTGAGCTCTGAAGCAGCTGGCTGTGAGCTATATTTGCACAGACGACCTACTCTGGAGGGAAGGGTTGTGTGTTTGCTGTAATTAAACTCTTTACTTAGTGGCACACCCAACTCCTTATGCATGTGCTGTGGCACAGCATGAACTGCTTTGATATGGATTTTAGGATCTGTGGAACGCAGCAGTCTGGGCTTTACAGCTGTAATTATGGAATTGAACTGAGCATTGTGAACAACAAGGACTGATAACAATATGTGAGAAGTCAACCCTAAATTCATAGATATTAAAGAAAAAAATGCTAAATGTGAGGACACTGAGGATATTAAAACTGTGACAACGTTGAAAAGGCATAACATCCTTAGCATTCATTCATAACTCTGAGTTTCCTCTAACCAGATTTGTCATTTTGCAGCAGGTCACTTTAGGAGAATCCCTAAAGGCTCCCACACAGGGTGGTCTCCTTCAGGAGATGATTTAGTGCAGCTTTCATAAGGTCTTTGGAACAGGTCTGACAGACCACAAGACATAACTGAGTGATGGCACTCGCACTCAGTGAGGCGACATGCAGCACACTAAGCCAGTGGTGGCTGGAAATGTGATCCATGAGGACAGCATGACCTCAGCAAGACTCAATCATTCACGAGGGCTTCGCAGGGCAAATAGGAAATGCCCGTTTTAACCTTTCACCATGTAAACTTACTCTGCTATGACTACAGAGGACACACAAACAAGGGGGTTTCATAATAACACAAGTACATAAACAAGTTAATATGATGACTCAGGATTATTCAAGCCCGAGAATTTGTTCAGGTTGTTTATATAAAGCTGATAAGTGTTACGTTGGATATAACTATATCTCCTCACGGCCCCAGAAGTCAAAGATGTCACAAAATTCACAATATATAAATGACACAATATATAAATACTCGATTACAAGTTAAGGACCTGTGTTCAAAATGGTAAATGAAATTATTGTTGTTGTTTTTATGGTAAACTGCACTTAAAAGTGGACTAAATATCACAGAGACAGAATGGGTACTGACAGCGTTAAACTTTAAGCTTGTTTCTGGTAAATATGAAAAAAAAAGTTATTATTTAACAAATGCCACTATTGATAGCTATTTTTTATTTGTGACATAGTTATAAATATGAGCTCAGCAATGCACATCACAATGTAGCTAGATGGATTATGAATTGTGTGTTTCTGTCATCCCCTTCTTTGAAATGTACCATACCCATAAATACCACAGTAATCGTAGCAATATCATCAAAAAACACATGAAACACAAACCCCTCCCAAATGCAACCGTATGGGAGGAAAATATAAATCACTGTAGAGGGCCAAAGTTTAATCGAAAAGGACTCAGAAAATCAGCTGCATTCATAGCAGAGAAATTTGGAGCACACACACACACACACACACCTACACACACACACATGCAACTGTCTAACTTTTAGGAACGCTTTCACAAAGACATTTGCATCAAATGCAGTATACCTGTCATTTATTTCCTATGAATGACCTCTCTCTGAACATATCATGTTGAACACAGACTGAACTAATATGTTTAACCTGAATGAACCTGCATTTTAAACAGAGCCTTATTTCATTGCAGCTGAAATAAATATTTACCTCTCCTGCTCTTACCACATACAATTCATCATCTGCTAGTTTTACAGCTCCTATATTCACTAAACATATACCCTAAATATAATCAGAAGCATTTTCTCCAAGAAACCCCCAGAAAAAAAATGTTAGGTAATCATTATTTCAGTTTTCCTATTAATTATTTATGTGTAACACCCACCAGAACAGAGGTCAATGCAGCAGGAGATGTTGTTCAAGTAAAGTTGTACTAGTATATATGCATACATAATTTTTACATAATGTAGTGCTGATAAGTGGGCAAATAGTTTTTTTTTAATTAATGCACTTCCCATTAAAAAAAAAAAGATAAAGAAAAAAAACTAAGAATCCATTATAGAAATGGATGTGGCAATTTCATTAAAACACTGATTCATGAAAAAAAAACAAAAAAAGCCCTGATTTGGAGTATCTTTATGAAGCACTTTTACTGTCAATATTAGGAAATCATACATCAACTACATGCCAGTAACAAGAATGATGACCCTGAATCATATCCTGCATTAACACTGTGAGGAATCTTCACTTTTGACCAGGATATGTCAATCAATGTACATATTAAATACAAATACAAAGGGCTTCATTCTTACATTTGTGCAATGTCTTTAAAATCAGAAACATCCTGTCTCAAAGGCAGCGCATTCAACGTTCAGGCCCCTCTAAAGTGTAATCTGCTCCCAGTATGGATTCGGATATCCTCTCCATTTTAAGATCAGGCTAAAACCTTTCCTTTTCGATAAAGCTTACAGTTATTGCTAGATCAGGTAACCCTGAACCCTCCCTTACTTATGCTGCAATAGACCTAAACTGCTGGAGGCTTCCCATGGCACACTGAACATTTTTTCTTCACCCACCTCTTTTCACTCTCTACACTATGTGTTTGTACAGCACTTTGCATGTAATCATTAGTTATTATTATTAATCACCCCCACAGTGTCAAAGTCCCACAGGATAATGTCGAAGAGAGAAAAAAACCTGTGCCTGAAGAGTTTATTTCCTGTAAGGAATTCAAACATCACACCTACTTACATGCCACTGTTTGCAATACACATCTAAGTGACATACAATATAAACAAAATGACATACTGAAAGAGTGAATGCAGTTTTACATTTACGACAAATAAGAAATCTTATTTTGTAAATATCTGAGTCATTATTTTAGCCAAGCTCCTTTAAAAAAGCGGTTTGGCTCATTCTCCGACTATGTGAACACTGAGGAGCGAAGGTTTTGTGATCCATTTTTAGCACTTCCTCAAACGTTTGCTACAATAACCTCCGCTGATTAGGCAAGACGTTTTAGCGGCCTTGCTCTCCAGCTTGCTTTTTGCAGATGACCCCACCACACTTAGCAGAGACGTGTGATTACTGAGCAGCAGAAGCACTTTTGGTGAATGTGTGTGAGCTTTGATTGCTGCAGACAAAAACATGTTCACAAACACAGAATAAGAAACGTCGTTAAACTCTCATTCCAGAGGGAATTGTGTTGCAGTTCAAGAGAGTGGAGTTAGCACTTCCTCACATATATGACAACACACAAAAAACACCAGGATAATGGAATTACTTTGTGAAGTTTGATCTCAGCTTTGTAGGTGGAAACAAACCGTCCTGCCGAATTTGAATTTTTACACCTCTGAACTGAGTGTTCGATGTAAAAACAGACGGTACAGCATTGCAAGACAATCATCAACACCTCAATGTCTTTTTAAATGACAAATAAACAGAGACGAAACAAAATAATGGGCTTCTCGGGCATTTTTAACATATTTTGGCTGTGCCATGTTAATCATTTTCCCCTTTTCTATTATATATGCTACGCTTAGCACAACAATGATATGTCATTTAGCTCTTAACAGAAAAGTCTGTTTACTCTCATAGCCTTTTACAAAGCAGTAAAAGATGAAAAGCTTTATTACTGCATCGCAATCCTGCTAAACTTTTTAAGCTTAACCTTCATGAGAAGTTTCTGTGTCCGCCAGCGTGGATTCCAGGAGGACTTTTGCACAATCCGTGACATTTCCATGACCAGCTAGTCCACCAAAGAACTGCCAATCTCTTGCACATAACAACATTTCTAGCTACACTGTGGTATTTGATTTGATGATAATCCTGTTTAGTGCCATCCCCGTTTTGCTTTCTGATGACACTGACATTTTGAAAAGCACCTTCTTGTTTCTTGCTGTTGTCATTGCTCTATTGTTGTTCAACTTTTAGTTCTCTGGATTGATGCAGCTGCTACTGTGAAATAACCCCATGAATACCATCGGGATAACAGTGGGGAGCTAATCACTCATGCAGCAGAAACAATGAAAACAATGCTGCTTGATTCTGTTTGGGTTCTTTCTTTCTTTCTTAGTTTTACATTAATTTCTTGTTTCCTTTTTCGATATAGCTTCTTTAAAAAATACATAAAATATGAGTAAGACAGCCCAGCGCACGCATATCAGTGTGGCCAGTTGAATGTAAGGTGTAAAAATAACCAAAGAAAAAAATCCTAAAAGGAATAAATACATAAATACATTCGTTAAAGGTAAGACTTTATTTAATTTCGTTTGGTATGGCGAAATATGGAGAAAAAAGCATCTGGGAAATATTAAAACAGAAAATTGACTTGTTTTAAAATCGTATTTTTTTAAAAGTGTAGATGGAAAGAAGGAAATTAGTGACAGAGACCATAAAATCTTTATTTATTTATTTTTGGCACCAGGCTCCCCCCTGTTGTAAAGTCTATGAGGGTTTACTGGTTTTTGAAGATCTCCAGCTTTTGGCACTTTTCAGACTTTTCAGACTGCTCTGTTGTTACCCAGACACACAGAAGCACTGGATTAGTATTTAGGCAATTTCCTTCCAGCCAGTCAATCAGAGATTCTTGCCTCAGAATAGTAATTATGTCCAACCCACAGAATGTCCTGGACATTGACAAAATACCCAGATTATCAGTCTGCCTCTGGTCCCAGAAGTTTTCCTGACCTTGTATTTGGTGGTCTATTAGTATCACTGCCTGCAAAGCTGTGATAGTATCTGTCACATGCAATTCAAATGACCCGCTATGCAACGCTAAATCCATGAATATTCTCCCCAAAAATATGGAAATAAAAGCCAGCCCTGTGGCAAAAATTCCTGCAGCAGAACCGCTCCAGTTTTACTCTCAGTTGCTTCACACCAAGGAGGATCTTTGGCTTATTTGACGGCGATGAGAACAGGAGCTGATTTAATTGCAACTCATCACTCCTCATTGAGAGTGGGTGTGTCAGGCCACTGAGCTGCAGGGTGCTTAATTGCCTCATCTGTGTGAAAGTGTGATGCTGGATAATTAGTGGTCGGGTATAGTTACACAACCCTGTGATCAGAAAGAGATCAGAAATGGGAGCGACTGAACATTTCACAGGGCGCTCTGCATCTTTCTTTAAACTTATTTATGCTTTCTATCTTTTAACTGAGAATAAGCCTCTTTATGCTTGACTCAGCATACTCTCCCATACCATATGAATGATTTGTTCCCCTCCTCTCTGTTCTACAGGTTTCTGTAGGAGTGCCGTCGAAGCGTTCTACTTTCACGTTTGTGCCAGTAGTGCAGAAATTGCCAATTAAAAACATTTTCACTGAAGAGGGGAGAAGTGGAGCTCTGACAGAAAAACCAGATAAGGTACATATGTCTGTGAAGGTTCTCAGTCATCCAGGTCATCGTAGTCTAAGGAGCTGTAAGGAAAAGGCGTCTGGACCTAAAGAAGTCCAGACGCCTTTTCCTTACAGCTCCTTAGACAGATAAGGTACAGCAGCACCACATGTCCAGAAGATGGCAAAGCAATAGTTATATAATTAATAACTAATATTGATCTTTAAAACAATTAGATTATAAAATATTAATCAATTTTTCTCCCTGATATTGATATTGGTTGTGGTGTTGCTGCAGAGCAACACTTTGATGCGTCATGTTTTGAGTGGTGAGTCACTAACACTGAATATGAGCCCACTCATCTGACTTGTTACATAAAAACTTCCTCCAGTTTATGTCTGAAGTAGAAGTAATCATGTTTTTGAAATTGCAGACTCGATGTTAAAACGAGAAGTTTACGTTTTTCTCAGACTGTCCTTACTTAAGACGGACGACAGCATGAAAAATAATATGAAAAAAGTTTTCACAAAGATCTATGCAGTTCTGTGAAATACTGATCACACCCCATCATTTAGTAGCTTGGAGAAACCTATTTACCACCGCTAAATTGAAGTAATCTCTCTCTCCCATCACTGTGGAAGACTTACCCCACTCCATTGTGGGCTGTGGACATTTGTTTACGCATGACTCTCATAAGGTCCCACAACACAGCATTTCAATCAGGTTGAGGTCTTGACTTTGACTGAGCAATATTTTGAATGTTTTTTTTCTCTGTAGTTTCCTGCTGTGCTTGGGATCATTGTGCTGTTACATGAACCAGTTTGGGCCAAGCTCTAACTATCAGACAGGTGGCTTCACACCTGATTCTAGAATATTTTGGTATACATGAGCATTCACGGTTGACTTCCAAAGCAACCTCAGTTCATCTCCCCTCCACCATTGCTCCTGATCGTTGGCGTGAGGTGTTTGTGCTGATATGTTTGGTTTTCCCAAAATGTGAAAATTCACTGTACATAATCCAAAGGACATAATCCAGAAATCTTGTGGTTGTTCAGATGCAGCTTTACAAAGCTAAACCTTGCTGCCATATTTAGAGAGTAGAAGCTTTCTTCTGGTAAACCTTCCAAACAAGTCAGTATGGTCATTACCTTGAACAGGGAGCTGAGGGCTGCAGAGTCTGAGGCTCTTTTTTTTATTTTTTATTATTTTGCAATCCCTCTGACCTTGTGATGAATTTGCTGAGAAATTTGTATCATTGTGTCAACACACACACACACCTGACTGCTCCACACCAGCAAACTGTCACATATTCTGCTTCATTGAGGTGGTCACACCTGCTGATAATCAGTTAATCAAGTGCATTTAATCAAGGTAAGGTGTGCTTAGGTTTTCACATCACTACAAATATAACCACTCTCATTTTACATTTAACATGATTTATTTATTGCCATTTTTCACACTCAATACTTATTTAATCAAACTTCATATGTTATTAAACTTTAACTTTCCAAATTACTCTAATTGTAAATGACTAATAATGCCAGTCACCCGAGGATCACAAGACACACCTCAGCTTCTGAGAACAGTTAATCTCACTCTCGTGTGCTTCCTTCTCAGACAGTGCAACAGACATTTGTATGAATCATCTTCCCAGTGCAAAAGGCTATAATTAGTTCTCAGGTTGACAATGAAAATATTTATAGGTAGAAATTTCCTCTTACATTTCTACATCTTTAAGCAAATTGATGGAGTCAAATTATTCCAGGTATTCCAGCAGCCAGACTCACACAGCCTACATGATTATATCATGTTTGAAGGTTCATATATCCACATCAAACATATGTCAGAGCGACCGAGGGCATTAAATTAGATGTTCTCTGACTGTAAAGGCTCCATTTTTTGTGTCGGGCAGAAGAAAGTCATGTGAAAGTCAAATTTTGTTCAAAATAAAGAGCAAAAATGAATCAAATGTAAATATTCTGTAACCAGATGCTTTATAATTTTTTTTTCTGTTACTTTCTGTGGAAACTACTTTAGTGCATGCACATACACACACAGCTGATCTCAGGGGTGCTGATGCTGACCCTCAGTTGTCTTAATGCTGAAGGGGTTAATGTGCTATTGGATGTTGATCCAGCATCAAAATCACAGCAGCACCACAGCTCTGGGTGCCTGGAGTCAGCTTGCTGTCTGCCTCTATACAGACTTCAAAGTTCTTCTCACTAGGGGGGTGACACCATTAGTTTCTCATCTTCCCCACAGCTATTACCTAAAGGAGTGACAGCCCTTCATGTTATTAACTGACAACATATAGGCGTAGCTACGCTGCTGCAAAAGTGCAGAGAAGCCTTTGTTCAGTCTTTTTCGTAAATGAACTACACAGACCTGCGTGTGTGTGTGCTCCAAATTTCTCTGCTATTATTGCAGCTGATCTTCTTTCTTGACTCAATTTGCAGCAGCACTTACCTCACATTCTTCTTTTTTCTTTTGAATTTCCTCATGCAAATAAACAGATCTGACCAATCAGTCCACAGGATTTGACTACAACTGCGCTCGTAGCTCAGGCATGCACCAGTATTGAATATACAAGTAGTAACATATCACTATTTTACCTCACAGCTAGGTTCTGCTCCAGGTCAATCGGCTCTCTGAAATTATTTCTCTGGCTTCTCGGATGTGGTCCCAACTCTGCCAGTAAGAGCTCAAAACTCTCCCACTGATATCCTGAAATATATAAGAAAGTGGCCGCGACACGGCTACAACTCCTGGATTAAACCATGAAATTCTCCCTGCTCCTGCCTTGTAGTGAAAATTGGATGAACCCCAAATCATCTCAGTAAAGGCCTTTACTACCAGTCTCATTCTCTCTCTCTCTCTCTCTCACACACACACACACACACACACGCATGCATGCATGCACACACAAAAGCACTTTTTTTATGCTTAAGTGCATTCAGTATCTTGCCCGCGCCTGCTCTTGTGTACAGACTGGAGGAGCTGGGGCATCAATCTGCTGCTGTTTCAGTTGGTTCGACAGGTGCTGGGGTCATTACGCAAGAAAAAATAATCTATTACATGATACCAATGAGTTTTCCTAAAATCAATGCAGTATGCAGTAAAATTATTGATTACAATACTAGTTACATTACTTTTGCGTTACTCCAGAAATTGACATGAAATCTAATGCTAATCTAATTAGTGTAATGCGATACATTACTGCTTGACTGAAAATAATGTGATAATATGTGACCCGTGTTTCCCATAAAGGAAAGAAAAGGCTAAATAAATGTAAAATTATTAATGATGAAAAACAAAGCATAGAGTTTTGTTAGCAGTCAACATGATGGTATGGTGGTGCCTCACTGAGTGACATGCTTTCAAATCTTCAGCACCCCTGAGATAAAGCTCTCTTTGTTTCCTTCTTTATTTTTTGTCTCTGTTATTTGTTCAAGTCCTTGTGACTCTGGATGAAAAGAAAGGCATTTTAGAACAGTGAAAAAAGCTGCTTTCTGCTCTCAAATTATCCACTTTGTGAAGCCGAGATATGAACTCATTTTTACACCACTTTCCGTTAAGCGCAGAAATAAAGCCTCCTTGGTTCCACTATTGCAATCTTCCCTGCTCAGCCGCTGATAATTTACACTCAGGTTAACAGAACGTCCATCAGCAGCGAATCGAGACCAGACTGAATGACCCAGTCACATCTTTATTAATCTGCTACTCAGCTGCAAGAAAACAACTCCGTAACACTCTTTCAGATGTTTTCATTTTAATTATTTTTATGAGACTAATCCAATTCTGGGAGCGTTGTGGCCATTAATGGAGAGTTTGGAGCCTAAACACGCAGACATTTGACTGGTATTATCTGGCTTCTGACCTAGCTCCCTGCTGGGGAGCAAAACAATTTCCCACAAATTTGGAGAGATATCTTTGACTCGCTTCGTTCCTTTAGCAGAGCTTGTCTACACAATTCCCCAAATCCCTTTTATCCCCCTTTTAATTAATTCAGTGTCATAAGTTCTAAAGGTCCATCTGCGAGAGGCAGACTAACAAATGACTAGGTTCAGTTATCGCCATCCTTGATTTGTCTTTCTTAATGAGACTTTATGTGGTTATTAGAAGTGAAGCAATAGTCGCTGACAGGCCAGAGTGCAGATTTTACTGTTTGGTCCATCGCTCAACTGGAGGGGGAGATTAATTAATGAGCAGACTTTTGCCTTCTTTCATCTGTTTATGAAGACACTTGTGTATTACAGTGGATGCCTGGTTTCTGCTGAGTTGTAGCCTCAAGTTGCAGACAGCTTTCTGGGATAACTATGCTTTTCATAATATGCATACAAATAACAGGCTGGCAGTGCAATGCAAATATTTCATTAACGTGGCTTCATTGCTTCACCACAGCTCAGCCTGATATGGTGCTTTCATGTCAGCTATGTATAAACACGACTCCAACATGTACCTCCACCTGCAGTCTATAACTCATGCATGCTAAAACCCCTTACTGCCTGAATTGAGCCGACTCTTTTATTGACTTTTATTGACATCTCAATATACAAAATGTAAAGAATTCCTAGTGAGACATTTAGAAGCTCATTCATCCAGTTGATTTAGAGCAGCCTGCAAGTCTTTCTCATTTAGAGACAAACGCCTTTGTGATGGATTGTGATAAGTTCTCGTTAACAGTTTGCATTCTGATTGGCTGACATTAATTTGAAATGAGGCTGTACAACACAATTCTCAGATTCCTGCCATAATTGCTAAGTCATTTTGACTTTTTTCTTCCCACTAAATCCGTTGTGCATCACAGATACAAACAAATACAAATGAGCTGAAATACCCAGCGCTAAATCTTCAGAGATGGGGGAGCTTAACTAAGCCAATATTTAAAAGCAACCATAATAAACAAATGTTGTTATATTAATTAGTTAAGAACTAGGCAGATGAGTGCGATACATGTAAAGTTGAAATGTTATACTTGTACCATAGAAGCAATAATTTATCTTATTACTTACATTTTCATTACGTTTTTTTTAAAAATGGCATTTAGTTTAGCTATAAAAACTCACTTTTATATAGGTTCTAAATATAAAGACATTTGACACGAGGTATTTGATAATCTTACTGACATTAAATGACATTTATGCTGCACTAAGTTCCAGAAATGAATATCCTTCTGACAGCCTTTCATTACTGCTCATCTACATTACAGGCAAAAGAAAAACACAGAGAATTTTTTAATTGGTTCAGAAATCTAAAGGTTGTCATTATAAGATGATGTTGTATGTATATTTAGCATCCTAATTGCCATGCCAGGGAGCGTGTGTTCATATCTTTAATGATTCATATAATGAGCAGTTACACGTTTTCGCTCAACATGTATTTTCACAGATAATCCTGCTTTAAAATGAATTCCTGAAATTGTCATGGCTGTGTGCTGTGCAGGCAAGCAGGATTGGACCCAAACACAGGACTCACGGAGGCGGAGGTGAACTTAAGATGCTCAGTTTATTGCAGGAATGTAAGTAGATCAGAAAACTAACTACTGGGAAAATAAACTAACAGGCAGGCGAGCGGGCAAATGGAACACACAGTGAAAATGAGGGACGACGCGATGACGAGCAGGGGTCGTGACTATGGAAACTTAGTTTTACAACTTACCAGTTTGAAGTTTTTATTTTTTTCTCCTAATTGTAACCACACAGCTTTGTTTCCCAAACATCAGGAAGGAAAAGTGAGAAATGAAAATGTAAAACAAACAGGTAAAATGCTGACTATATCAAAAAGATGAGAGGACAGTTAGAAGGTGGTGCAGAGGTTAGTTGTCACCTTACACACCGAAAAGCTTCTGGGTCCAAACCCGCTGGTCATCTGGTGCCAGTTAGCCAGTTAGCCTAAAGCTAAAACTACATGGGTCGACTGGGTGCTCACGTTTCCTCTAACAGACATTTACTCAGTGTAATTAAACACCATAAAAGATTTTATGCCTCTAATATGCATTTTATTTTTAACATTTTAGCTATTAAATCAGGGATGCTTCTTATATAACACTTTTCATAGTGCTTTATACAACACGTCTCATTCACACAAGCACTTTTTCTTACATGAAAGTGCTTTCTATGTAACAGTTAAACACATTCACACTCTGCTGAATGCGTCAGAGACTTGGGGTTTAGTATCTTCCCCAAGGATAATTAGGGTATGCAGACTGGAGACTAGGGCAGCCAGAGATTGAACCACCAACCTTCCAATTAATAGATGACCTGCGACACTTCCTGGAAGTCAGCCTTCCCAATGTTTCCACAGATGATTATTGATATATTCAGTCCTGAATATAAATCTCAGGGTGCTCTGTTATCCTGATTGTAGAAAGTGTTTATTTAGTTTTGTTTGACTCCATTCGCCGTGTTAAATAACAAAAACAACAAGGCTTTAATGTTTCACACTCTCTGCTGTCACTTTACATTTTATCAATACTTTGGCGTGTACACAGACCCTGCGTCAGTAGCTCACATGACGCGTGTACTATGCCGGTGTCTGCAGGACATGTGCGTGCCCATGTGAGTTATATGTGTGTGGGGGAATGTGGCGTGGACAAACCAAGCACACCCCCGAGCTCAAAAAGGGTCACTGATGATCACCTCGGGTTTCACTCGCTCAGTTTCTGTTTTAACATTTGCTTCATTTTCCCCTGTCAGAACGGAGCCGTGACCCACGAGAGGACGAGCAGGAAAAGTGTATCAGACGGAGAGATTATCAGAGCAGAGTTGGTCTTAATCCAGGACTCTGTGGAGGGAGAAGCAGGAAAAGTAACCCTACCGCAAGTAAGTACAACGCTCAATGTCAAGTGCAAGGTAGAACAAAAAGGCTTTGACATAATATGATGTAGACATGTGTTTGTGTGTGTACATATATACACACAGTATGTATCTCTGCAGGGGCTTAATTTACAATGTATAGTTAAATTTGGTAAGCTGACATTTACTAAGGAAGCACTGTCAGGAGATTAATTTAAAAATAAAACGGCTGTCCAAGGTGTGCGTGTGTTGCTTTTCAAATGTGACATTTTAATTGGACTCTAAAAATACAAGACTTATAGTGTCTATAATGAGTACATTTTAGTCGTGCTTTCGCAGGGGGTCAGATGGTGTTTTCAACAAAGTAATTTCACAAATCAGCCACAAGCTTGTTACAAACGCTAATTTGCAGGGGTACCATTTTTGGTATATCTGGCCTTTCGAGGATGTGGAGGGAAAGTCCATTTTCAGTAATTGCTTCCTGAGGTGTGAATTTTTAGATAAGACGCAGGAAAGAAAACAAACCTCCCCCAAAACTCTCTTTTTTCTTTCTTTTTTTTTTTAGTTGAAGACTTCTCCAGCTCGTGCCAGCCTCTCTCAAACCAAATCCTCTCATTCAGTCAGTGCCCAGTCTGAAAATACACCCAACCACGCAGCCGCAGGGACGGCCTCCATGGAAACAGGCGCTGATAAACACAGGGACATTTCCCAGCAGCAGTGTCACCACACCTCCAGTCATGTTGAGGTTAGCTTGGGTTGCTGTGCAAATAGAACGCCGGGGTCAGAGGACATATTAAGCCCCGCAGACTCTGCAGACCTGCTTCCCACACTGGCTTCTTCCAGGGAGTCCATCCTCTCAGACACCTTGGACAGAGAGAAGAGCTGGTCCGCCGTGCGCCTTTCCTCTGTCACTTCTCCAGTCTCGTTAAGCCGTACCATTTCTCCCTGCTCATCCGTCCTCTCTGGTGTCTTTACTCCTTCTGTGATCCAGGTCAGGAGGCACTTTCTTGCTCCTGGCTTTAGTCTGATTCACATCCCTCAGACCTGCTTCTCATCCTGTGAGAGCCTCCCTTCCTCTGTCTGCTCGCAGAAGCCCCCTCCCCGGCATCGGCCTCCTCTCACCCGACTCTCTCTCCTCACTGCCATCCTCAGAAAAGGTCGTCTTCCTGTTCTGTCCTCAGCGCTGCAGAGACCGTACACCCCCTGCTGGCCTGTTAACCCCGTAACTCTGTCCTTCTGTAATGCGTGCTCAGCAGCCTCCAGTGTGGCCTCCATTCCCCTTGAGTTTTCATCTCGGTTCTCCTCACTGGCATCTATAGACATTCAGAACCAACATTGCAGGGAACCAACATGCCAGTCAAATGAGCTCAACAGAACGTGCACGCCATCTCAAGTGCAGAGACGCTCAGAGCCAGGGAAGAGTTACAAACTACCCCAAGCTCCTGTATTTTGCTCAAACTTCCTCTCTGCTTCTCCGCCAAAGCATGAAGAAACAGTCTGTACAACTTCCAAAACCTTGCCCCTCACACACATCTCCATTTCCAAGTTCCCTGAGCTGAAACCCGGCAGTAATCACACGTTCCTCAAGGCCGGTGCTGATAATAACCTTAAAAAACTCATCTCCCCGTCCCCCAAGCTCATTAACGAGCCACAGACTTCCACGCCCCAGAAATGGAGTCGCAAGCCAAATTCATCTCTCTCAAAGCTTCGTTGGCTTTCTCAGCAACTGAGATCTTCGCCTGTCTTCCCCCCTCAGCCTCAGCCTTCTAACTCATGTGCAACGATTTTCCCCACTCGTGCTGACACAGCATCACCTCTCCTTCCTTCACAAAATCCCACAGGAAGGCACGAATTAGAGAGGAGTCACTTCGACCCCAGAGGTGCCACACATTCACAGGGCATTCGCAAAGCCCCCTGCTTGTCGCCCTCCTGCTACATTCCCATTGTTTTTTCTGGATGGCCGTCACCCACCAGCACTCCCACGCCAACGCCCTCTCCTGCTCCACCAACGAGAGAGCTCACCCCATCTCCTTTCTCCCTGCGCTCCACGCCCTCACCAAGGCCAGGGAGTGGAATATCAGACTGCAGTGACAGGGAGGGTAAAAAAAGAAAGGTAGTTTCTATACGTGCCGTGTGCATGACTCGTTTAAAGTGGCAAACTGTTTTCACATGCTGCACGGCTAAAAACAGACTTCTCGGACTTGACATGTGAATATCAAGTGCTGTCATATATGTGGAGCTGATTTTAGATCTTTAATCCATTTGTCTTGGTCAGTGCTTATTTGTTGCTTTGCAGCAGTTTCAAGTGCATTTTTCCATTGCCTAAAAAGTTTTTTTTAAGCTGAAATTAAGCGAATGGGTGCAAAATTCGGAGTATTAACCACCAGGAATTCAATTTATTTTGAGCCAGCAGGGGGAAAATACGTTGATAACACACTCATCCAGTTTTCTTGCCTGTCAGTGAAGGAAAACTAAGCTTGTTCATAATGTAATCCATCAAACGGGCCTCCTCTGCAGCAAAGGGATGTAGTTTCCACAGGCTAACACACTTTGGTTCACACTGCTGGGCAACTCTCAGTTTGACTGTTTTGCATGATAAGCAGCAACGGGAGACAGAGCATGCCTATAAAACAATTTCCACCAGACTGTCTACAAAGTTTATCTTCAATAAAATTTGAATTGTAATTACATTTATATTCATATTGTCTGCTCTTCTGTCTCCAGACACACAAGATTACGCTAAGCTACAAATCCTTCGCCGCTATTCCCACAAACACCCTGCTACTGGATCAGCAAGTGAGTTCACTTTTAGCTCTAATCCCATTAATTTGCCTCGTTATCCTGTTAAATGGCCAGCTATACCGTATGAAGCGCTAATGATGCAGCCAATGTTGCTATGGTGAGCATGATGTGGGTAATTTAAGATAAATCTTGAGATGCACTAATCAGGTTTATAAACTGCAAAAAAAAAAGACATTTTCTTCTTTCATTTCAGAAGGATTTAAAAGCAGCTGCTACGACATTAATTCTTAAAGCTTTATTAAAAGTCATATGCTTGAAGAAACATGAAAATGCATTCACACCTCTGTATGATGTAGACGAAGGAGTTCTGTCTGAAGAATATAGAGTGGATGAACAGGAATTGTCTGGAGGAGATGTTGTAATGAATTGCGTGCTATTGCTCCAGTGAAACCATTAGTCTTGAAGGGGAGATCAATCTCTTCTCTCTCTTTGTATTCACAGGCCATAGATGAGCAGGTTGAGAGAGAAATGAGTTCCTGCGACACGCTGGACACAGGCGTCGCATCAGACACCCACGCCGAGGTACCACGGAGCACTTCACCGCTGTTGTTTATCGCACACTTTGCAAAATGGCACCAATAAGTCTGTGCTCTCCATAGATGTGCTCGCCTGCTCAGCTCCGGCAGCAGTCTGAGGAACTTTATGCAGTCATTGATGAGATATTGGCAGATTCCATTGATGCAGTGAGTTTGGTGTTTAATTTCAGCATTAATATGAAATTTGTATGAAATTAAGCAAATACAAATGTGGTGCTGAAAGTGAATTAAAAACTTTATTTTTTATCCTTCAACTGCAACACAACGCTGCCACTGTAGTCCCCTAGGTCATCAACAACCAACAATGGTCTGCAGGTAAATATCTCTTCAACATCATGTGAGCTACTTTTCCTTTGAAATTTTTACACCAAGATATCAACACTTGTTACTTAGTTACACATGTTACTTAGCTAACAAGTATTTAAAGTTCAATATAATATGAAAAAAAAATGTGGAAAGCTTAACTTTGCAGTAAATTAAAAAGTGTGGCCCTATTTCCACAAACTTCTATAAAATTGAACTTGAGTTTGTTGGCACATGAGTTACTCCCAGATCCTATTACACAGAATGCAGCTTTAATTCAACCGTTTCAGTCCCAGAGGTCTTTTTTTCATACATAGTACATGCTTAGATGGAGTCAGATTCCTGTTTCTGTCTTTATACCAAACTAAGGTGACTGGCTGCTGACTTCAGCTTCATATTGAACTGGGACCTATCTGTCAGATCAATCTTGGACCTAGTCCCAGGTGAAATTAGTCACAAAGAAGGTGCTGCACCAGATTATTTATCTCCAACACACTGCTGCTCGTAGTCGTCGTTCACAGGCTCAGAATCTCGTCTCCAGATCTTTCAGTCACTACAACTGCACTAAATTGACTCTATGAAATCTTTTTATAGAAGCAGTCATAAAAATTTAAGTAGCTAAGTAGCTTTCTGTTAGAAATTCTATTGATTGCATTTTATTGTATCTTTATATTGACTGTTACAATTTTCTTATTTATTTGACTCTTTTTGTTGCACAGTGCTCTGTGGCTGTCTGTCTATGAAAAGTCTTACCGTAACCTGCATTGACAATATCCTCTGATTGCTTTCTTCGCTGGAAGATTGCAGGGGTCACAGTTTGTATAAAAGATGTCAACTTGTCTGCAAATACTCACCACCTGTTTACTGAGCAAATTGGAAACCCCTTTGCAATCATCACAAAAGCTGCCCCTTTTGAAACATGTGGGTTGCAGTGGTGGGGCACAGCTTTTACTTTGAAGGTGAACATCCTCCTTTTCTAGTTTCACATTCTTTCGGTTCGTGGTTAGTTAGCGAGTGTTTGCAGACAAATGGCATCTTGAATACAAACTACAGATGACTGTGGTTAACAATCACGAGGAGGTTCCTGGTGTAGCCACCTCTCTGTGAATGATTTCTCCAAGCAACAGCCAGCAACTCAAGCAAACACTTGCAAACCAGTTAAGGTTACTCGCTATTCTCTAGACCTTTGGGACTAGCGGGAGCTGATCGGTCTTTGTCAGTGACTGCTTTGAAATTAGATCAGCTTGTCCAGTTTATGATGATTAACAAAAAATCAGTTTTTAATTTTTTTTTTAAATTAAAAAAAAAAATCTTTTAGGCTAAAAACTGTTAAAAGTTTGCACTGCAAATTTTGCACACATGGTGATGCAAAGCTCACTAAAGCGTTGTCATCTCATAGTTCTTTAGTGAAGAATTTGTTTAGGTCAATAAAAATGAAAAGAGTAAACACATGCTCTTTGCACCCAGAATAACAATGCAAATCAGTGTCACAAGCATCGTTTTGCATCCTAATAGCAGTTTCATCATTTTTTAAAAAGGAGCAGGCAAGCAGCTTTCAGACAAAAAACAAAAAAACAAATAACAGAGAGAAAGAGAATGTAAATTTGTGTATATATATATAACTAAAAGTGTGAATTATTAAAATAAAAATGAAATAGAAATGATAAATAAAGAACTAGAGCAGCCTTGGAGCTAAAGAACTTAGTCCTCTTCTTCTGTTTTACTGAAACACAAGCAGGAAGTGGGATGAAAGTGAATTTTAACTATATGAGCAAAAGAAATGAAAGGACATCTGTCCATTATTTATCAAACGAGAATGCTTCCTATAGTTTCAAGAGAAAACGAGTGTGTGTGTGAGAGAAAATGTCATCCATGGGATGTGTGCTCTTAAGCTAGATGCTTGTGTAAACTCAGCAGGGGGGAAAGTATGCATGAAAACATCAATTTTTCAGTCGCTAACAAGAGAAACTGAGTTGGTTAATGAGAAAACATGCTAAATTCAACTTTGAGAAAATAAAGAGATGCGTTCAGGAGAGAGTAGTGTTCTCCAAGGACTTATTTTGATCATCTTTTCATTGATTTCTTTTCTAAAAAGTGACCATCACAGTTCCAAATGTGTGACTCATTTGATAATTTTTTTAATTTCCCGCTGACATCGGGCTTGTGTCATTCAGTGTCTGTTATTCTTCTTCATTTCCAGCCAAAAAACTCATCACTTTCAAAATCGTTGGGACGTGAAACCAAATATGTGAGTAGAGGTCGGGTAATTTTGCACGTTGAATTAAAGGCAAATGCTTTCTTTTTTTTTCTCAGCTTTTACCCCACAGGATAAACAACCTGCTGCTGACGGTGCTTATTCGCAGAGCTTGTTCAGATGCTTGTTCAGAGCAAATATTTTTTCACTGTGAGGTGTGAGGTGAGATATTTTTCATCAGGAATTTGAAGGTGGCTCGAAGGTTTTCTGCATGCCAAAACATTTGCTCTTTGAACACTATTAAACAGAAATTGCTGAATTTCAGCCACCTTCCAAAAACATAAAGGAATAGTTCACTATGGGAATTATGGGTAGTACAGTGGTGCAGTGATTAGTGTCACCTCACAGCAATTTGAATCTGAGTTTACATATTTTCCCTGTGCCTACAGCGCGTAGGTTTCCACTGACTCCTCTCACAAGTCCAAAGACAGGCATGTTGGGTTCACTAGTGATTCTAAATTGGCTGTAAGTAGTGCTCTTGCACTATGTTTGCAGGGATAAGCTCCATCCTCTCGTGTATGTTTGTATTGAGCCTCTGACAGATTTCACAGTTCACCAGGAACACGGGTCATTTATAAAGGAGCTTACTACATATGTATGCATGCATAAGAGGTACAAAACAGCGCGCTATCATATGTTGACACTACTCTATTTCACAGCAACACTTTTTAGCAAGCTCACAAATAAAACCTCATTTCTGGGTTCATTAAACTGCAATTTAAAACTTAATTTTCCTCTAAATTTTATATCTCCTTGCATAAACCAACTCATTTTCTGATATTTTGAGCAAGAATAATTAATCCGATTTGCAACCAGATGTTTATGTATTTATGCTATCATAAAAGCTCAAAAATAAATGACTGCTCCCAGTTGTGTTTGTTTTCTCTCTGATGGCAAATATCATAATTAATTAAAAGAAAAGAAGGCGGGACTGCTTTCGGTTATCAGTGTTTAACCTTTGTGAGAGGCATTAGTAATTGTGTTTATATTGTGTTTCTTTTTTTCCCTCTAACTTATTTATTCAGGCATCTTTATGCAGCTTGCACCCATCTGCTGACATGCAGAGAAAACTGCTGGGTTGTAAACAGGTACACATTCTTTATTTGATCACGCTCCTTCATCTGCTGACTTATGAGATTTAATTCCTTTGTTCTGTCAAATGTCTGATTTGTATTATCCAGACAAAACCTGGGGTCATTCGCCCGATGACGGCCATTCCAAGATTGACAGTAGAGGATAAAGATGAATTTCATCCAAAGCCCTTCAGGCAGTTTGCCAGCAAGCAGACCCGAACTGACAAGAAAACGGTAAGCTTGTGGCATTCAATCAGTTTTTATTTTAAGTGATAACAAGACTTCACAGTCTGCACAATCCTCCTCATGGACCTGAAATGTGTCTTGTTTGTGACAGTTGCACGGAACTGCAACTGTCAGACTCACAGTAAAAATAAACTTCCAGAAACTACCGAAACTATATTTTAATCTCCATATCATGGACAGCATGGATACTTTTTTTTGCCAAAGCATTCAGTACATTTACAGTACAGAATATACATCCATCAGGCATAACATTATAGCCGCTGAAAGGTGATTATGTCTTTATCGTGGGAAGTGGGTGGGATATATTAGGCAGTGAACATTTTGTTCCCAAAGCAGGAAACATGAGCAAGCATGGGGATCAAGTGAATTTGAAATGGGCCAAACTGTGATGGCTTGACGACTGGGTCAGAGCATCTACTACAACTCTTTCAGAGTTTTCATGCAAACAATGTATTCTGAATGGCTGTGGCCTCTTTCACCAGAATTGCTTCCTGCCACAAAAACGGTTCCAAAATGGTTTGAAGAGCACAACAACGAGTTTGAGGTGTTTACCTCTGTGGGATGTGCTAGGCAAACATGTTCAATCCATGGATGCTCCACCTTTAAACTCACGGGACTTACATGATCTGTTGCTAACATCTTGGTGCCGGGTACCACAGCACACCTTCAGGGGTCGAGTGGAGTCCATGCCTCAACCAATCAGGACCTTTTTTGTAGCAAATGAGGAACAACGCAATATTTTTTTAGAGGTGGTCACAATGCTATGCCTGACTGATGGACACTTCTAGATTCACCATAGTATAAAATCACTTCAAACATACAAGAAGACAAAAAGTTTTAGAAAAAAGAAGAAATCCTGGTAAAACTTCTGATACTTCGACCGTATCCCATCTCTCGCCGTTCGTTTCCCTGAAGACACCACAAAGTAATTTGTCTAAAAGCTTTTATCATGCTCTGTGCTACGTTACCAATTTTCTTTTGAGGGACTCAAAAATGAGTTAATCTTACTCCTTGTCCTGAGAAAAAAGATAACAAGCTTGAACACCTGTGCTTTCTATTATCAGTGTAGATACCTGTTCTGAAGAGTTCTTGTCTTCCTTTGTTGTTTGTTATTTTTAACAAATACTTATCCTCTGAGAAGATTCCCAGGTTTATTACATCTGAAACTAACAGGGTACATTCCATCACAGCTTACAGCAATGCAGAGTATTCACGCAGGCCTTCGTGTCAAACATAACTTTAGTGTTTAAGGTGAAATGTGAGCCTGTTCCAAAGATATTTTAAATGTTTCCCCTCATCCCTGACTCATCACCCGGTCTTGTCAGATTCTCATAGAGGATGAGTCCCTTTCCTTCACAACCCACTGAGCTTCTGGCTTGTTTCCAAACTGTCTCTTTCTCAAATAAAAAAAAGTGATGCAGAAGTAGCAACTGCTTTACTCAGCATTATGCTGGACATCCAAAAGGCCAATTCGTAGTGAACTGGTTTTCCAAAATAAACTAAAATAAACTTTTTTGTTTAAAAAGTATTGTGGAAAAAAACATTAAAGCAGAAAATGTAATGGGCTGTAATGAATCTAACAAGAAAAGGGTCAGTTGGGTGGTTTCTTCCTGTCCTCTCTTACGACTAATAAACTGTCCTGTTAAATGGAAATGGAGTCAACCTGGTGATGGCTTTCATTTGAATCACTGTTAACATTTTCTCTTAATGGTGCGTTTGGGTTTTGGAACAAAAATGTCTTAAAGAGGGATCATTTGTTTTAAAATATACTCCTTTTATATTGTTACACATTAGGAAGCTTCATTCTGTAAGATTTCCAGGGTGGCGATTTCCACTTAATCTCCACCTAAACGTTGATGACTCCACACTAAATTTTTTGTGTTATTATTCCTCTAAAGGTTGCTTAACTCTAAAACATAACGATAGGTCATAATTTCTGCCTGCACAAATGGCTTATGACCTTCGGTCTCCAAGGGCTGCAGTAACAGCTGTTAAATATGCACATTTAGACAGCAGAAGAAAACTGCTTTGGGCCACACCAAGACTTGGCGTGCGCTGCAAAGCAAAGGCTGCAGAATTAATGTGAGCGTCCTAAACGTAAAGTCAAATTATCTTTAGCATACTATCAGAGATAATCTATACAATCTTTTTATTGGAAAACTTTAACACTAGCCGTGTTTGTAACTGAGACCTAATTATGATCTTAATCTATTTAGTAACAAGGTTTTTAATCTTTGTTATGGGAAAATAGTCTCAAGTCTCTGAAGACATTTTTAAAATGTATCTATTTATCCAGGAAATGCCAAGGTTAGCATGATGACTGGCAGACAAGGCGAGTATTTATAGATAGAAAGCACAGATGAGATACAAACACTTAATGGATGAATACAAGCTTTCACGAATCTTCTGGAGGAAAAAGGCTTTTTAAGATGCTAATGTTGACACTTCAGATGCGGAAAACATAGTTTCTAATGTGAAAGGCAAATCAGTGAAACAAATATTAACACTGTTTCTATTGGAAAAAAACTGGCAGCTCATTTCCTGGCTATATTGATGGAATATTTTGCTTCCCAATTGGTTTGTTACATCTGCAGACAGACTCTTTGGAACCACGGGGAACAGCAAGACTTATATTCACCATCCGGCTGTATGTCGTTTATACAACTGCTGCCATTTAACATGCTGGTGTTGTTTACCCGTACAAACACCCACATGCTGCAGCAGATTGGGCAGAAAAGAAAGGTCAAATATATGTAATAAAATATTCATTTCTTCTTAAGTTTAGGTGTGGGCTTTGGAAGGAAGTGTTTCACATTTTGATTGTTCCTGCAATTATGTCGCTGTGGCTGCAGCCAGAAGGCTCCAGCAACCAGTAAAACAAACAAACAAGAAAAACATTACCACCAATAAAACTAACTCATTACCACATTTCAAAAAAAAAGTTTTGATTAATTAGTACTTCCATTGAAGCATTGTCTAGAAGGCTACAGGCGGTCCAGCATGTCACATTCATCCAGTTATTCTAATGGCGTACTGTGTTGGTATAAAAATAGGGTGTTGCTGTCTGCCACAATACTTTCTGACAGGGAGCCTTTTTGGTCAATTTGAGCTGTCAATTTTTGAAGACTTGTGGCAACAACAAGCAGTTGCGTCAGTCCGTATTTATTGCCACATAACCAAGGCAATTTCTGTGACTATTTTCAGGGTCTGTCTTTGGCTCTGTCGCAGAGAGATGATGCCCCCAGCTGTGACTTTTGACAGCAGTTTGGAGTTTTGAGGTCTGGCTAGCATTTATGATCAGAAGTGTGCAGTTAAAACAAATTATTATATCAGCAAATTGTGAAAAAGAAACATTTGACACTAGATTTGAAGATTTATCGTATTCATAAAAAGACTAAAGTTGCTTTCTTATTGTCACGCAGAGAGGTGTGGTGTGGAAAACAGGCATCACTCCCGCTTGACTGAGCAGCAAACAGTGTTAGTTTATTGTTCTCTAATCATCACACAAGGAGCACCTTCCAAAAAAGGCAACCCATTCATCTTCCACTCCCTCATCCAGCACTCCATCTACACTTTCAGACCCTGCCTTCTCAATTCAAACTAACCTAACATTATCATTTATTCAGTAATGGAATATAAAGCAAAATATAAAGCAAACATGTCATGTATACACACATACACAATTTATAAATAAATTCAAATTTCTGTTTTTATTCAGTGTGTGTTTCTGTCATGTAGTGATTGTGCTAAACTGTATGAAGTTTATTAGACATGAAACAGATGATACATAAAAGCGAATTTTGACAAAGTGCTTAAAATACTTTTTTAAATTATCTTTTTTTTCTTAAAGAAATCTACTACATCATGTGTAATTTCTTTATGTCATGCGTCATCTCCATTGCAAATATTAATCACAGTTAAATTAAGAGAGGATGGCAGAAAAAAACTCTGGATTCGTGAGGTCATCAAGTACACCGCCGTTCCGATCATGCTGCGTTCTCAGGAAATCCGGACTCCCGTGTGAACTTACGAAGTCCAGACTAGTGAAAATGTGAGTACGGACTAGCTTACTTGAGTACTGAGAAACGGCTAACAGTCTGCAGTCTATGAACTAACCTCAGCTAATGCCAGCTAACAACGTTAGCTTAGTGGCGAGCAGCCTTCATTATTAGTAATAAAAATCACACAGCAATAATAGATCGAAGATACTTACGTTTCGCCCATCCCATTCTTCTTATTAATTGTTGTCGGATTTTCTAAGTAAGAAGTGCATTCCTGCCCGTGCACTGCTCTGGGTCCATTGTTTAACTGACGGCGCCAACATTAACAGGACGCTTACATTAGAGCCTCTTATTGCGTGTGTGCGACCAGGACAGAGAGAGCATGCTCATCCAACTGAGGTAAACCTGCGCCCAATCCCCATAATTGGAGAAGGGATAAAGTGGTGATAGCCTCACATATGAAACAGGAAATGGCCATTGTATATTCTTATTATATATTATTATATATTTATTTCAACAAAATAACTGTATTCCGAGTATCACATATTTAAATTATAACTGTAATAGAATACAGTTACTTATATTTTGTATTTTAAACGTGTAACGCCATATTCTGTTACTCCCCAACACTGGTCTGGACTTTGACACACTTTGATTCTTTTAAACCTCTATGATATAGATTTGCTACTGTGCTGGGTGTGATTGTCCTGTTGCATGACTCATTTTGGGCCAAGTTTGAACCCAAAATGAGTCTGTCAGACAGATGACCTCAGAATATTTTGGTATATAAAGGAGTTCGTGGTCGACTCAATAACTGCAGGATGTCCAAATCATCATCCCTCCATCACCATTTTTGACAGTTGACTCAAGGTGATTGCGCTAATATGTTTGGCTGAGCTATGTCTAAATGTAGCTCTTAAGTTTTTACAATTTCATTGAGCAGGTGTGAACTCTATTATGAGTTTGTTGGGAAGTCCACTCCTGGGAACACTGTGGTACTGTGTTAACACACCTGAATACTTCAGATCAGCAAACAGATAGTATTTACGCTTTTATAGAAAGTCTCACTCTTGCTAATAATCAGTTAATCAGTTTAACCTGATTAGCAGCACATGGTCGCTACGTACATTAACTTACATTTGGGTGCAGAAGTTTATGTAACAGCAGAGGAAATGTTTTTTTGGCTCAATGTAAGTCAAATTTTCAGGAAGTTTTTTTTTTTATTTGCCTTCAAGGCATTTAACAAACAAACTTTGAAGTAAATAAGCTGGTAAAGTTTCTGGTAATTAAAAAGAGTGACCTCCTTTGCTGCAGCCATCTGTTCAGCCTTCACATGTAAAATTATTCAGATAGTCGGATATACAAAATAAATTATCACTGTTCAATAATTTCACATGACATGTTTATGGCTCTACTAACAAACATCACATCCTGTGAATGTTGATGATTATGTAACTTCTCTGCCTTTGGAATCCATCCAACCTCTTCCATTTATCCAAGTCAGGTATGCAGGGGGGCTGAAGCCTGTCCCAGTTGTGACAGAGCAAGAGGTGGGGTACATCCCAGCCAGGATGCCAGCCTCTGCAGGGCTAACAAATACAGAATGACAACTTTATTACCTAATTTTGAAGGTACAGACAAGTAATTCTTGCCTAAAGATGCTTTAACATGGAGGCTGGATTGAACTTTGCAGTTAATAGTCAACGCTGTGTACCTCAAGAGCCACGCACTCAGACCGGATATTTTAAAAACATATATCAACTTTAGTAACTTCCTGAAAGAGTTTTAGTCAGAAAAAAAGGTGCATAGGAAGATGTAAATGTGGAGAGCCAGGAGATGAAGCTGCTAAGATTACAACCAGTTGCAGTTAAGGAGCTGTGAATGACGCTCTTTATTCTCTTCACTGTCTTTCTGGTGTCCTTTCACCATTCCTGCTTCTTTCCCTGTCTGCTTTCTTTCTTCATCCTAATTGTGTCAACTTGACAGATCTCAATTGACGTCACTGTATATGTATATTTCATATCTGAGTTATATGCATCAAACCAGCTACACGTGGAACTGCTTCACAGCGCTCCCTGGGGAGTTTCATCCCGCTTTGATTTAACTGGGGCAGATTTTAAATGCTAAATGCAAAAATATAACCAAATTCTGTAAGACATTATGTCTTTAACCCATAACATCGACGCAAGTCTAATATTACAATCACAGCCACAGCCTTAGATCAGCATCATCATAATGTCAGACTGAAAGTACAAAAGATGTGAGTGTTGCATTTGCCAAGAAGAGCTATTTAAAGAGTGAGTATTTGACTGACAAAAGAAAAGCGAATACAGCAGCCAAAAGTCAGTTTTTCAATTTGAGAGAGGCAAAAAGATTTCAGATTAGCTGTTTGACAGATACTTATGTGGTGAGCGCTTAAGGAAACTGAACAATTTTTTTAAAATAATACTAAAATAAAAATGAAATAATACTGCAAAAGTGCCGTATTGAAAAAAACAATTGTGTTGTACAGC
>VUQR01011335.1:0-15025 GCA_015108515.1 Hemichromis elongatus
TCCCTTACTTTACTCGTTACTTGAAAAAAGTAATCAGATTACAGTAACGCGTAACGCGTTACTGTCCATCTCTGGTGCTGAATGCCCAGAAGACAGTGGAGATTATTGTGGACTTCAGGAAGCACACAGCCCCACTCCCCCCCATCATCCTGAATGACACCCTCATCACCTCTGTAGCCTCATTCCGCTTCCTGGGTACCACCATCACCCAGGACCTCAAGTGGGAGCCCACCATCACCTCCGTCATAAAGAAAGCCCAGCAGAGGATGTACTTCCTGAGGCAGCTGAAGAAATTCAACCTGCCAACACGGACGATGATGCAATTCTACACTGCAATCATCGAGTCCATCCTCACCTCCTCCATCACCGTGTGGTACGCTGGAGCCACTATCAGGGACAAACAGAGACTGCAGCGTGTTGTGCGTTCTGCTGAGAAGGTGATTGGCTGCAGACTCCCATCTCTGCAGGAGCTGTACACCTCCAGGACACTGGGGCGTGCAGCTCGGATCACAGCTGACCCTTCTCACCCTGGACACAGTCTGTTTGACCTTCTCCCCTCAGGCAGGAGGCTCCGGTCCATGCGCATCAGAACATCTCGCCATAAGAACAGTTTCTTCCCCTCTGCTGTTGGACTCATGAACAAAAACCATATGACTGTTCCCACCACTAACACATGACCCCACACTGTGTTCACTACATCATTCCATGTTTGGCACTGACCACCACCTGCACTCGTGTATATATCTATCTACTTAGCACTTTTTAATTTTATTTTTTATGTTTATTTAAGTGATTATGTGACAGTATGTTTGCACTGAGTACCGCAGCAATTTCCTAATGTTGTAAACCTGCTCAACACTTGGCAATAAAACCCTTTCTGATTCTGATTCTGATTCTGAACCTGCAGGTCTGACAGCAGGAGGTGTGTCACACTTGTTTGTCACATGGATACAGCCTTTACACTGCAATCTGCCTTTGTTGTCTTTTTTTGGAGCAACTGTGACATTCACTAGTGTAACTGAGACACAAAACCAAACAACTACACTACACACTTATAGCCTCCCAACATGCAAACATCCCAAATCTCTCACGTATCTAAACTTGCTCTCTCCTTCTCTTTCGCTCGCCCACTCTCTCTCGCTGGTGTCACTCCTAAAACTCCCCCCTCTTCCTAAACAACCAAATGCCACGTTTCCATATCATGTTTTTGATTGGTCGACATGATATATCTTTCCACTAATAGGGAAGGGATGTTTTTTCTTTTTCACTCGCAAGCGGAGAGTGTTTGCTAGCGCTGCCCGTCGAAATCGCTGTTTATGCCTATTAACACGATTTAAAAACTGGTATATAGTTTGAAGTCCCCACTTTCAAACCAAGTTTAAATGGAGACTCTGGGTCGCTGCATCTTGTTGCTGTGTTGTCTTAAACTGGTCATGTGATTTTGACGCGCGGGCGCGTCCCTCGACCCCAGAGGGTTAAGGAGGGAGGTTTATGCCATTTATGTCATTTGTATGTCTATGTTTACTGAGTGTTATAAAAATGAAAAATAACTATCATTTCTGTATGTACCTATGCCTCTTATGACTGTTTGGCATTTGATAAATAAAAATTAATTAAAAACCAACTTTTCTGTGCAGGAATAAAAGTAAATAACTATATTTTGGCACAGAAAAGTTAAAAAAAATTACATAATTTACAACAACAATAATATTTTACCATTAAAAATTTAACTTTGGTTAAAGGGTTTGTGCATACTAGTGGTTTACCCATTACTAAAACATAAAAATTATTTACCAATACTGTTAAATGTGTGGCCTAATAAATTTGTTAAGCACTGTAGCTCTTGCTGCTTTTACTCCCTCTCTGAACATTGCACCCTCTTGGGCTGAATTTGATTGGGCGTCGACTCCTGAGAAGGTTGTGGCACTACGTCTCCTCCAGACCAGCAAACTGTTCACACGTCTGCTTTTACAGACGTGATCAAACTTTCTGATTTTCATTTAACTAACAGCACCTGGCTTACATTACCCTCTTAATTCCTACATAAGCATTGAGGGTGTAGTTAGTATTTTACAGGGATGCACTACAGACTTTTACATTTATAGCTTATAGGTTATGAAAATGTTCGGATATGCTTCCTCGTGACATTAACTTAATTAGGATGAAGATTGATCCTAATTACAGGCGTTTTCTTTTTTTTGTGCCAAACCTACCGACTCACTGACCTGCGTGAGCCACATTGGGGGCACACCTTCACACAGACAATGCTATCTGCACTGTATCTGGTTACAAAGTGGATCATATTATATTTGCATCACACATAAGTAACGCGGGGCAATTCGATTTAGCTGTAAGAGCAAATACCGTTGGGATCTGATAAATTTAGAAAAGAAAAACAAAACAGCTTATGTGAGAGTCAGTGCCTCTCACCGCTCATAATTGTACTTGACGCACTGCACGGGAGTAGTCAGTATTCATTAGAATCTTAATGCATGAATACCAAGTACTCACAGGTAGGGCCGCGCTTTCGGACTGAACACCAATTTCGTTCTTAATTACACAAAATTAACTAAGCACTAGAACGGCTGAAATATTTCTTCCTCTTCGGCCTCCAGCTGCTGCCCAGGCGTCAGCAGCTGGAGTGATGCCGGAGGAGAAAGCTTCACTCAGATAGAGGATTGATATTTCTCGTTATCACAGGTTACACACTTCCTGTATTCTGTAATAGGAAGTTACTTTCTTTAAATTAAGTGTTTTATATTTTAAATGGCAACTCAAGCCTGTAGTATTCAAGACTAAAACAAGCAGAAGACCATTTCTCCTAAAATAATTTTTTTAAAAGAAAACAACAGTACGCAGTAGAGCTACAAATAACCATTTAGAGGGTAATACAATTATCACATAACAGTCAGTACTCTGAAAAATGATGTTTTATCTCCATCTTGTGGAGTACAAAAGAACTGCCAAAGAAGTATCAACACACCATGCAGCAGGGCTCTCAAACTCCAGTCCTCGAGGGCCGCTGTCCTGAAACTTTTCCATCTCTCCCGGTTTCAACACACCTGAATACAATTAGTAGGCAGCAATTCAGCCATTTGATTCTGAATTGCTGCCTCAGCATGCAGTCAAGTCTCGCTAATGACCTACTAATTGTATTCAGGTGTGCTGAAACAGGGACACATGGAAAAGTTTCAGGACAGCGGCCCTCGAGGACTGGAGTTTGAGAGCCCTGCCGTACAAAGTTTACATGAACGCCATGTCTAACCTCCTCACTCTTCTCCACTTCGTTGCATTTATTGTGCCAAAGAGCAGAACACGGAGCACCACAAACTAAGTAAAGAATATTTGAGGAACCAGTCAAACACACAGGCAGCAGTGACAAATTTAGGAAACAAGCTACACAACAGTAATAGCTACTAGGAGTGATACCTGTTAACTCGAGGAAAAGTTCTGTTTTTAAGTGAGAACCCCAAAGTAATAAAAACACACTGAAATTAAAACTCAAATTCACCATTTAAAAGAACAAACAAACAAACCCCAAAACTGTCAGCAGTTACAAACAGTTTGTAAAATCAATTATAAAATTTTCTCATCTGAAATTCACAGCTTAATCAAGCTGATAATGGTACCAGATACCCCCATGAATATTAAAAAACAAACAAACAAACAAAAAACAGATTAAATTATATTAGAATCCTTACCGGCCTCATGTTGACAAATCAGTCTGTTTAAAACAAAAGCACTGCACTACAAAGCAAATTAAACGATACTTCCTCAACTGTTTTCTTCAGTGTGAGCTTTCACTCCCCCCCACCCTCACCCTCACCCCCCTCCCCCTGCTCTGAAGCACTTCTGCCCTTCTCTTCCTCCCCCCTTGTCTCTCCTCTGTCCGTCTCTCCCGCATTGGGCTTCTCCGTCTGATCGCTCGTGTCTGCGTCTGCTTTTGCCGTGGTCACGTCAGGCTTAGATATGTCGTCTTTCACCACTTCCTGAACGTTGTACTTTCTGTACAGCGTATAGTCTTTTACCACACTGACGCAACACACTGATTTGATGACCTCCACAATGATTGTCAGTTCAGGGTTTGTCAAATCCACTTTGTTCTTAGGGTTCAGCTTCCCCACAAGGCCTGCAAGACAGTCAGATTTGAAAGGAGTCAGTTTCTTTTAGCACGGGCACCAGCAGCCATGAAAAATGAAACAGGCCTGAGCTTACTTGCGATAGATTTGATGATTTCGTCTCGCTTGTTGTGGGTGCTGTTGCGGGATTTGAATGCAATCTGGTAGGTAGCACAGTTTGGAGTTTTGAACCAAGGCTCCAGGAAAGTGGTCAGGTATTTCACCATATCTTCCTGAAAAGCTTTGCAAGTTCCAGTTACCTAAAGGAGGGAAAAAAGGGTTTTATTAGGTGTTGTCATAATACATCAATATTAAATAATGGCTGATTTTAAAAGTACTGTTTTTTAGCTTCAGTCATCTGAATGCTCAGATGACTGAACACCCCCTCGACCTACAGTATGGCGGCATCTCTCCATCCTGCATCAGTTTAAATGCTTATGCACATCGACACTGGCAGCAGCTTTTTTTAAAGCTACTTACCGGCAACATTCGAAGGATGACACGTGACTTTTTCTTCTTTGTAGTATGGAGATCTGACAGGATGTGATGAACCAGTTTATCAGACTCTTTGGGGAAAAAAACAAATACAAAAAAAAAAAAAAATCAGAAAAAAGCCCAAACAAAACACTGAAATGCAGACTCGCATCAACTGCAAAAAAAGCTTTACCGATATTCTGAGTTCTGATGAAGACCACGTTGTTTGCCCCGCTGTCGAGCGCCTGGAAGCGCCTGTACTGTTTTGTTTCTGATGCCCGCAGCTGGGCCACTTCTTTTTTCAGGGCAACGTCAACGTCTTCTTCTTCAGCCTCCTCTTCTTCACTGCTGCTCCCTGTATTTTCCTGAAGCTGTGAGCAAGAATCAAGTCAACTTAATTGCCATGTATACACACTGCAAAAAACAGAGGTTCCACTGGGCAATGCCACTCTTACTTTCCATTTACTTTCCATTTCTTACATTCACACAGGCTAAATTGATAAACTACACTAAGAGAATAATAAGCAGAGAGTTCATGAATGGAATATGTAGACCATTAAAAACACAAAAAAACCCCAAAAGAGACACCAAAAAGCGACACATGTGCTTCTCATTTTAAGCATGTGGAACACAAAAAGCATTCAGTAACATAAACAAGAAAAAAGACGTATTCACCCCACATGTAGCGACACCGAAACCAGCCGTCTGTGCTTCACATATTCATTTTAATTGTTTCAGCTTGTATAAGATTGTTGCATTTCACTTACTCCATTAACAAAGCAAGCTAAATCATACGTCTTCCAGCATATTAGCCCCAAACACGGCTCGCCTGAGGCCTTTGATCCAATAATGTAAACAATGCAAACTTACCTTCTCGAGACCATAGAGCTTGTCTGCGTATTCACCGAGCAGATTCAAGGCCTCCGCCGTGCACTTTCTCTCGTTCATGTTGCATGTGATGAGGATCCCCTGCATGCCCACCTCCAGCTCCCGGGAGCCCTTCCACCGCTTGATGTGGTGACCGACCGCAAAGCGCTTCTTGCTCCGTTTCCTGGATTCATTTTGCACGGCTGACATGTTCCTAGAGCCAAAACCGGGAGTTTGGAGGCTCACTAGCTTATCGGCTACCTGTTTTTGTGTTTGTTTTGATTGTACGTCCTCGCCTGTATTAGCCGTAAGCTCAACTGTCGGAGATTTTAAAGCTGCAACAAGAATATGAAAACCGAGTAAAGTTCACGGACTCGTGCAGCCTTCCCCCCTCACGTGCGTTCAAACTATAGCCGTTTCAAGAAAGGAGGTCCCCGTGCACATTAGTCGTCCTGTACGGCGTGTCAGGAGGGACAAAAGTCTCCGACCGCGTGTCACACTACGCTACCGTATCAGACCCCCCCCCCCCAAACCTGATATTCTTAAAATAATACAAAATAAAAACAAAATTTCACATTAAACGTTTGTTCTTCACAATCTTCATGTGTCAAAAAAGGGTTAAAATTACTATTATACATTATATTGTTTCACAAGAAAAAAAGCCATTTATCTAAAAATATTTCAGGTAAATAATATTAGTAATCATAATAGTATGTCATATATTTGTTTTTGTATATTTGGTCAAACTGGAAATCATTCCAAAACAATGCTGAAGTACATACTGAATGAATAAGTGTTAAGGAGTTTCAACCATGTAGTTACAAAAAAGGGCATTTGTATCAGGAATATATATCGGGAATCAGTGTTTACAAAGAAATTACTTTAATGGGTAATATTCACAGATAATGTTACACAAGTGTTACTGATTTCTTTTAGCCAACACTACAACCATAGATGGTAGAAAGCATGCATTAAGCTTCTGGGTGACAAAAAGGAAGCCAATGTGATAGTACCCAGAAACCTGCACACTACCTGAAAGCCACTAGATGGCGATAACTGAGGTTACAAAAAGACATCCAGTCCTATAGAGGTCTTTGGAAAAATGACCACGACATGACCGCTGGAAAAACCTTCCTCTCGAGTTTAGGGGCTCAGTCACTCATTTTGAATCATATTGAATATCTTGAAACCGCACTATTATTACCTAATGAGCCATCAATCAGAAGTCACTAGCCAATGAGTGTTTGGTTTGACAGTCAGACCCGCCTTTCCTTGTCACATCTGACTTTTTGTAGCAGTGGAAACACTCAACTCCAGGCTTATACTTCAAACTGGGAGCTTTGGTAACCAGTAGGTTATGTCACAGTGGAAATAGTCGAGGAAATAATTATTTCAACCCCTGATGAATCTGTAAGATTGCTGGCTTACAAAGAAATGAACAGTCTCACATTTTTTTTAAAAGCATATTTTGATTTTAATGGAGAGAGAGACCGAATTTTAACCAAACTAATCACATAACATTACATATACACTGATTTGATTGTCATTGAGTGAATTATTTGATCCGCTAAAACTCAAGAGTTCTGGTTCCCGACCAATATTTAGTGATTTAAAAAGCCAATTTTCTGTTACATTGGTTGATTTTATTTTACAAATGCAAAACAAGCAGAATTCCCTAACATTTGTTATATGTAGTTACTTTAATATCAACCCACCAATAAATTGGTCATTTTTTTATCAGCTAGCTTCATCTTAAACTTTAGCATTTAGTTTTGGCAATAGAATTAGCCTTCAACAGTAAAAAAGAACACAAACAATTACACATTTTTTCTACCACATAATGAATGTATATTACTACATATCAATACTGTTTTGGTTCCTCTCACATATCAAGAAAAATGTCAGTTTCTCAATTATTATTATTATTATTATAATAATAAAATACATGAATTGATCCTTGATTCGAATTTAAAAATATATTTAATATAAACAGCACAAATAAAAACAATTATCTTTTTAATGGCCAAATGTAGTGATCAGTGCAGTAATGACTGAATCCAGTGTGGCCCAGCGCCCCCTGGTGTGTCTCAAAGGTACTGCGGGTGGAACAGAGTGATATCAGAAATTCAGTTTGAAATCATTAAAAAGTATGTAAAGTTACGCATTTATATAAATTCATATATTCATATAAAAAGTTAAATAAAACTTAATCGTAATCTGAGGTGGTTAGTTTGTGATATTGATTTGTGCCCCCCCGGTCATACATTAGGCTGAACACTTCGCATATGACTGTGTAGCATTAGCGATTTAGAGCCTGTGTTGTTTGCGTCTTTGAATAGAATTTTCAAGAGAGTGCATCACCTTCTCTTGTGTTTTGATTAGAGTGAAGATGCTGGGCTGCAGCACTCTTGACTTTGGGAATGGGTGAATAAAGCACTTAAGTCTTTAAATACAACTACTTAATCTGCAGTGCATTTCCTGCACTTTTTCCTATTTAGCAAATCAACAATTTCAGTATTTATGATGGCAGTTAAACGCTGTAATTTGACAGGTGTTTATGAAAACTCTGAAATAGGAGCTAGTGGAATAAATACAGCATCCCTTAAGAGGGGATTTAAAGGTCAAGAGGACACTGATCAAGAAATAAATAATTGATTAACCATCTTTGAGCACTGAGTATAATTCAGCATGAAAATGCTATAATACCAATAAGACCAATGTATGATAATGGAGCATATCAGTAGCTTTTCCTTAGCAGTGGCGTGCGGGCTGGACCATGGGACACAGTGGATTTGAGCTGACAGAGCGAAACAGAGGATCCAACAGCAGGAGCGGCCGCTGATGTGCTCTTCATCACGGCCGACTCCCACTTAAAAAACTCGCACCCTTTCTCCATCCGTCCTCCGCTGCCTGAGCGGCGGACTGGGCAGCAATAAAACCCTCGACCGTGGTTTGGACCGCCGTTTGACACGACCTGTCGCTTTGCACGACGGCCGCACGCGCACAGTGGAGACGTGATCTTTTGAGCTCCTCTCAAAGAAATGATTGAACGGTTGGCACGAGAGGAGAGAGCGTTGGTTGACAAAGAGGAGAGCACACTGCCATGGGAGGAAGGACGCGAGGGAGCTGTAGCTTGTTTGGCCGGCTCGGTGTAGATGGTAAAAGTGGACCTCAGAGTGTCTTTGTGTTTTGGCATTTGTGCGAAGGCGGGTTTGGGCCGGGCAAAGGACGTATTGGGGATGGAAGTTTTTTCTGGGACAAAAGGATTAGGCCTGACTGAACAGTTCTTAGTAGGAACATAAGATGTTTTGTGAAGTTGGAGGGAGGTTTCAAGTCCTGTGTTGCACTGATTTGATTTACCAAAGTTAACAGTTTTAGGCACAGCAAAATAAATATCCGAGGTCACTGAATGCATCGTTTCTGTTGTACCATTAGAGATACAACCATTAGATTTCTGACATTTACCGGTAGAATTTGTGCTAATGTTTTGCATTTTAGAGCTCGTTCCAGTTGACTCTCTCATATCATCATTCAAAGTGAGCTGACCTCCTGCTGAATGCGAAGTATGCTGCTCTACCCAATCATAACATCCACTATCAAAATCAGATATGTACTCTGCATCACATTCATCATCTGCTGCATTAACACCACCCTCCAACACCACGTCGTCATATGAGCCACACCTCTTCTCCGTTTCCACTAACAGCTCCGCACCCTCCTCTTTCTCTACGGATCCTAGCTTTGCTTCTGTTTTTGAGGCCCAGTTTGGTGGAGACAGATTCGAAAAGCAGCTCATGGTAGTGGAGCACAGAACAAGACTGTTATTGTTATTCTGGGGAGAAACACAGTTTGTCACAACTGAGGAGGAAAGGCTCGGGGCAGCTCCTGCTGTGACTGATCTCCTGCCGCGCCTGAACAGCTGCGCCGTCGTGCCGTTCAGAAGAGTCTTTGGTGAGATCAGGCTTTGACAGATTTGAGCAGAATCGGGAATGGAGCTTGGGTTTTTCTTTGCGGTGAAGTTTTGAGCAATCTCCTCGGGACATGGTCGTTTTTGACATGCTTTGAGAGGAATTTTAAATGATGAGTGTTTGCTGGTGATGACTGAATTTTCCTTTTTATTCTCGTTAGGTTTTTCTTTCTTGTCTGCAGGACAGGCAGTGTTTCCAAACACTGGTTTGGCCATCACTGGGGTCTACAGGACATAGAGCAGATTTTAAATTAGTAACTGAATGGTACAACCCATCAACTATCAAATTAACTCAGGCAGCACTACTTCTGAGTTACATAAACTATATTGCCAAAAGCATTCCATCATCCAACCAAATAACTGACATTCCGGCTACTTGCATGGCTGCAGGTGTATAAAAATCCAGCACGCAGACAAGCAGACTGCTTCTACTAATATTTGTGAAAGAATGGTGTCCTAGAGCAGAAACACCCAGCCAGGCCTTCTTGTCCAACATCAATGTCTGACCTCACAAATGTGCTTCTACAAAATAGTCAAAAATTCCCATAAACACTCTTAAACCCTGTGGAAAGTTTTCCCAGAAGACCTGACGCCATTATAGCTACAAAGGGTGAACTGACATAAACCCTATGGATTAAAAATGAGATCTCACTGAAGTTTATATGTATGAGGGGAGACGAACGAACACCTTTGGCAATATAGTGCACTTAGTTCTAAAGCTGTCTTTACTCCTAGCACAAAAAATACAAACTTAAAGATATAATTTTATTAACAAATAAAATGTGAATCAGAACACCATTTAAAAAAAACTTCAACAGTCAAAATGTTTTTGCAGAGCAAATTTCATCCTTCATATCGTTATCTTCACAGAGCATTTAAATTTGGAAGATGATGAGGGATGCTAGGATTTCCAGAGTTGGGGTTCTTTAAGGGCGACCTGGGCCGGCCACTCACTCTCTCCAGGCTCCTAGTAATCTTCATTATGCACCCATCCCGCATCATTCTTGCTGCCAGCTGAGCTGTGTTTCGGGCATCATCTAAACCTGAGAGAGAAAACAAAGAAGGGTTAGGTTGAGGATGGGTTTTATACAGAGTTATCTAGACTTGGTCACCTACCAGAATGTTCTCTGCCTGAGAACTGTATTCCAAGATCTTGAAGAGCTCCATTCAGGCCTTTGGGTTTCCTGTTGTAAAAAAGCTGGAAAAACAACAAAAGAAGTTAGAGAAACAACAACAACAACATGAGCAGAGAGGTAATTAGAGTAAATCAGATCAATTACACAGTCTGTGAAATCTTACATCTTAGTTAAAATCTCTACTCCTTTCACTCAATTTACCTAATTTCACGTTACTGTAATTACCAAATATTATGGGATTTTTTTGGACTCGCTTAAATCTGTATGCTAATCTTTGTGCTTTTACCTTAAAATTTAAACCCCCTTTAAACATTTTATGCTTAAATAAAACATAAAATAAACAAAGAAGCCTGAGAAGCTCTTACCCGGTATGTGCTCCTGAGGTCTATCCAGCTGTTGAGTACATCAGGTTTATGAAGCTGTTTACGTTTACACTCGTACTGCAGACAAACTCCGAGATCCCAGTCTGACAGCAGCAGCGACGGAGGAACACGAAATTCATTTTATACCATTTAATAGTCTTAAGAACTGCAGTAAATGAGCAGATTTAATGGATCTCTATAGCTGGTTTAAAAATAAAAATACAATTACAGTTGATGCTTTGTATAGTCATGTCCTTCATTTAGAGACCCCAGTGGTTCACTAATGCCAATTCATAGCGATGCTGAGCTTACAGAGGTGCAGACGAATATACTGAGAACTTTTACCTGACCACGTGAGGAAAGTACATAGCTTTTGAGATGGTCCCGAACATCTCTGGTCTTTGTTGGCAAAGGCCACACCCATTTTGAGCTGAAGGTTTTGGAGCCAACGGCTGAACTGTGAGAGACAGATCTGAAGCGGGATCCCTGCTTCAACCTGCGTCTGTGTGAGAGAGAAATAAAAGTCGGTTGTTATGTAACACAGAGCATGTAACTGTTACACACAGAGCATGCTGGCATTTTTAAACATGTATGCTGTAGACACCTGTGTAATCCCAGTCAGCTCGGTGCAGAACTCAGACAGGATGGGGTGCTCCTGGGGTTGAACATAAGTGTGAAATTCAGACTCCACCTCCCCCGTGGACGTGTTCAGCAGAACAGCAGGAAACTCAACTGTAGGGAGGAAGAAGGAAAAGATGGGCTGGTGTTAACGCTGTAAGGACATCAAGAGGTTGTAAACTGTTAATGTGAAATATGCTCCTTACTAATTTCTTGGCTGCGGTTGTTTTTCTCTCTCCAGCAAGTAGACTCAAAGTCGATCACAATTAGATAAGAAAATATTTGATCTGAAAGAACCAGACAGTTTTCACGGCCATGGTCCAGTGTAAAAACATCAACTGTTAAACAGATCCGACCTAAACATAGCATACTCACTTGATACCACGGATTTCTTCGACACAGAGGACTTACTCCGCTGTCTCAACAATCCTAATTCCCTGCAAAGGGAGGAAGATAAAATAGTGTGTGTCTCGTAACAACACTTGACCTAACCTTGTATTGAAAGGCTGTTACAGTGAACCACAATTCTACTTTTAACTGAACACGCTGTCCTTGTAGCATTTATCTAAAACAATATTGAAAAACGCCACTTGTAATCTACATTAACTCATTCGTTGCTTTTAAAACACGTTCCTTTGTTCAGTTTGTTTAGGTTAGCAGGTTAGCCAGCAAACTGGCTAATTTTACTCACTTCGCCAGTTTCTTTGTGGTCATAGCTGTTATTTAATTTTGCCACGGTGATGTTTTTGTGACCGTCTTTCTTGGAGAAACTGTGAACTATCGCAGGAGCTATAAATTGAAAACACAGGGAATTCGCGCTGTTTCTTTCAAAACGGCATCGGTAGCTCCGAGCTCGATTATTTACGCCTGGAAGTCGGCAGGCATCACTGTAGAGTCAAAAATATTCGAGCTTCTTTTGCCGTCTTACGATTTCCTATCAAAATAAAAGACCTCTTAACACCGCTATATATACTGCCCCCTTGTGGTTATCCTACAAACAATGTAGCATGCAGAAGCTGCACGTTGCATATAATGATGCGATTCTTTGCAGGATACCTAAAGGGGGAAGTGCCGGCCAGATGTTTGTAGCTGTGGGTGTTTGGACTTTAAAAGCACTTTTAAGAAAGTCAATGTTTAATTTCAGAGAACGACTGGATGGTTCTAGTAACAGTATAATTTTAGAACTCAGATCCGATAGTGACTGGTTCCCGTTACTCGTGGAGTCTGAGAAAGCACTGATTGAAGTGCTTGTGTATTTTTTGATTTCTTTTAGGTATTTTAGGTAATTGTGTTTTATGTATATTTGTTTTTTATGGACATGAAGACTGCCAATAAAGATTGAATTGAACTAAACGCAGCTAGGTTGTTATGTAATTAACAATAAACTGAACAAAATCTTAGACTAAATGTGTGAAAAATACTCCACTTTTTATTTAAGTTTTTAAAACAACTTAAAAAATGACAAATTAAACTAACAGAAACGGTTTTGTGAACTCGAAAACTAATTTTAGTGTCTGTTTGGTAAAAACTTTATTACAACATGCCCGATGATGTCCTGTTTATTGAGATTCTGAGCCAGCTGCTTTAAAAAAGTGCTTTTTATTGTAGTAACTGTGCTATCTCAAGCTTGCCTCTGAAACATGCCCTCCATACAAAATTAATTGAAGAAAGTGAAAAATAACACTGAACCCATTAACAAATAAAACGGAACATTAAAAAAAACCCAATAACTAAATTAAAACAAAGAAAATTCACCCTGGAAATTAACTTTAATTAAGCTCAATTATAAACAAAGGAGTCAAAATCTAATAAAAATGGAAAAACTGCTCATAGCTACTCGTGTTTTATTTTTAAAGTTACACACCGGAAGTAGTGCTACTACCGCTTTTATTTTGCTCTTACATGACAAAACTATTAACACATGCCTTAGCCATGTGTTAATAACTGCAGCCAGTGGTAGAAACATATAATTTTGGACCAAACCGGACCCATGGCATGTGGTATTTATACATTTCTACCAGCATTTACGAGCACTTCAATAAGTGAAACTGGGCTTCTGTTGATAATAATTTGTCCTTCGCTGTTTTTCAGTTCCCCAGCTCTGTGTAATGTACTGTAAACCTAGCATAGTCTTTCTGTATTTTATTTTGGTTTAGCGCAAAGCTGCCTGTCTAAAATATAGTTTAATGAACAATTAACAGCTCCAAAATTAAGTAAGCATGAAAATGAAAAAGCTTACTGACCGTGTGTGATTCTTAGCTGTTTTTAATGACCACAGCTGTATTAGTAACTCTGAAGTTTGAGCTCCAGCTCTACAGAACAAGGCTGCATTGCTCTGCATTGCTCTGCACTCACTGAACCTACAAACATTGCACATTTAAAAAGGAGCAGCAGTAAATCTTGGCTGTAACCAAACTGAAATATGTTTTTGGTTTACCTTCCAGTTTAAATATTATTGGCTGGAACATGGAGTCTTCCGCAGTGGCAAAGTGCAAAGCAAAGAAAAGGAAAAACAGCACCCACACAGCTCAGGAGGAGGCTAAGAGATTCAAAACCGAGCAGCGAGGTGAGGAGGTGCTGCAGTGTGGACGTGCCTCTTGCTCGGCGAGGGTCTCGGTGTTGCCTGACCGCCTTCAGCAACCGATCGCTCTGAATGACCTGACAGAGCTGCTGCAGTATGCTGCTCTCACAGGTGGCATCAAAAAGCCCAGGTAACAGCTGCAGTAGTAACGTGTTATCCCCATCAGCTGGTGTCAAAGAGTCCTCGTAGCTCATACTGAGCTGTTATACTCACAGAAGAATAATCATTTAAAATATGTTTTTTCTGTCTGTTAGTTGGTGCCGTCTCCACCATCACAAAAAGGTTAAAGGTGTAAATGTTACGATTGTGGAGGACCTGACGCAGAATCACTTTTACAAACACTACCTCTGTCTGCAGCACCTCAGGACCAGCTACACATCCGTAAGAGGCTATTTAAACACAGCAAATCACATTATTCATGAGTGAAGTTATATTTGTAGCACTTAAAGAACAATAACAACAAAAACTGACTTTCTTTTTTAGAGGGTCACCTTCACGCCACCATCTGTGGATGTAGTATCTGGAATCTTTTCCAGTCAAGTTCCCAAACAGGACGGTTTGTCTATCTCCAAACCAGATGAGGAACTGCAGGAAGGTGAGAATCACGTGATGAATGATGGATTATTTCAGTAGGTCTGTTCCTAATGTCTTGTTTTCCTATTAACATTCATCACATTATTATACTGTAACATTAACTGAAGAATATTCGATCTCTCTGGTGTTTTTGACTTTTCTTGTGATGTTTTTCGTGCAGCAATGAAGAACCACCCAATCATCACCGTGTTCGGGACCGAGAGGAGAGGACTAACAGCATATGTTCTCACTGAGGAGCAAATGATCGAGAGTAACTACCCCGTTAAAGGTAAGGGGTTTTCTTTTTGTAACATTATGCCCCCCCACCC
>VUQR01011335.1:21858-41540 GCA_015108515.1 Hemichromis elongatus
TTTCATACGCAACAAAAAAAAAAAAAAAAAAAAAAAATATAATGAAAAAAGAAAAAAAAAAAAAAAAAAAAAAAAAGTTTGGGGTTTTAACCAGACACACAAATATTCATCCACGTTACAGGTTCAGTTAAGTCCATTGAACAAGTGTTTAAGAAAAGGAGACAAAAGCAATTAGTAAGAAACATTCTTTAATTTTTTTCCCCTTTTCCAAGGAAATATTCAAGGATTTTTAAACTTTCTCATACAAAAATGTATACGTCATCTTAACGCTTACACCTTTTGCATTAGAACATACGCAGACTGCTGAAGGTTGACACAGTTACAAAACATTCAACACAAAAAAGGTAAAGAAAAATTATTTCTGTACAAAAAGAAAGAAAAAAAAATACAAGCACCTCTCATGAAAGGTCAAAATGCCACCAATAATAAATATCACATTATCATTGATAAGCTTCTATGATAAAACTGGAGAAGTTGACAGATCTTTTTCTTCTTTTTTAAAAAATGGAAAAAAATATTGGACTGCATTAAAATACTAAATAACCCTGACTCTGTAAACTATAGGACCTGTCAAGTGGGACATCTCACAATTTATGACTCACATGGATACAAAGACTGGAGAAAAATGTACATCTCCCTCACATGCACAAACGCACACGCAACTCGCACTCACAAAAATATAAGACTGACTACAGGTATCTGTCATTAAAACTTGTAAATGTTTCCAAAGTGACAACGTGGATGTGGTGGCAGATACCAGTCTGAACACATCAGAGAATAAATGAACAATAATTTTGATATTAAAGATCTGGTGGTACATCTGTGTGTGTTTACCCAGAAGAGTTGCCTGCTCCTCTGATGTAAGATCAAAATATGGCAGCTGCTGTTATGGCTTGTGTTCTCTGTCAGTAGTCCAGTTATGTAGCTTGGCTGGTAGCTATGGACACTGTATCCACAGCTGTTGGATGAACAATGAATATAGTACTGTACGACCTTGAATGGGAAAACCCCAAGTGCTGTGAAGAGAGACTGTGCAGGCGCCCAGTATGAGACAGCGGCCTCTACATGCTTCACCTCTCGCTACCAGACCTCTGGGACTTCGAACAGTGTTGGTGTAGATTCAGCACCTGCGCAGGAGAGACCAACACATTTCACATTACAGAAAAACAAACAAACAACAAAAACCCACAAACATGCTTCCAGTGTCTACATTCATCAGGTCATAATAAACAGCAAATGATAAGCATACAGTTTTATTTACTCCACCAATTCTCTGAACTGCCATGTAATCTCTTACCAACACATCCTCAGCTTTCACAAAAAAAAAAAAAAAAAGCCCATAGTCCAAGTATTTGGGGACCAACCAATTCTATTCCCGGCCTCCTGTGGTTTCATACGACGCCCAATTTAAGTTATTGTATTCAAGAGATTTTAACAAAACTTGACCTCTGACTTTGAGGTCGTTCACTAGGATTTAAACCTGCCTCTGATGTTTAGAAGATCTCACTCAGAAACTCGTACGTTTCCTTGTTCGAGTAATCGCAGTCGCACACTGCAGGACACCACATCCTCCTGACGGGTCACGCTGACCTGCACAATATTAAGCTTTCATGTTGAGAGGATATTTAGTTTGTCTTAAGAAGGTAGTAGAGTTAGCTGCGATCTTTTCTTTAGTTAAGCTGATTTTAGCTACACATCTTTATATCGGACAACACTACAAAGAGCCCACAGCAGTGAGTCAGCCTGAATCTGAACTGGTCCTGTTTTTTTTTGTGTTTTTTTTTTTTAACTTCCAGAAAATCCAAATGTGACGAATGAACATTATAAAAATGACATTATGAGGAGAAGCTTTGTTCCTGGTCTGTACCTTCAGATTTCTTTTTCTTGTTCTTTTGACCCTTCCTCTTGTGTACTGGCGGAGTTTGTTTCCAGGTGACAGTCCCCTCAGCATCATTGCCTGGATTTGTACCCTCAGGACCTTTCTCATCATCATCATCATCATCAGGGGCTGGACTTAGCCCAGGTGAATCTGATAGATCCCTGCAGAACATAGCGACCATGAGAGGCTTAAATCACAAACATGACAACAGTGGCGGCGTAAATGATGGCTGCTTTTACTTACGTCGTCTTCAGCCATCCCTCTGAGGTCTTGCTCTCGACAGCTTTAGTATTTGCCGCATCTAGGAAACAGTGACAACAGTGCACAAGACCCTAGATTATAGCTCAAAGTATTCATTATCATTTAATTTGACACAGCGTGTTTGCAGGAAATGCATTAAGACAAAGCTTTCATTATTATTAGTATATGCACTCCCTCACTACTCTAAATACCTTTGGGTATACTGTCATCAAAATCATTCGACGTATCTGCTTTGGAGCAGGTGACCACTGATTAAATAAATCCAGCGTCAGAGAACCCAGGCTTGCTTAACTGTAACTCCTTGGCAGTGATGATCATTCACCATGCCACCTACTCTCTCTGCTAAGTCCTTTCTTTGGGGAAACCTGCTGCATACTACCACACACACCAAAAAAAAAACAAAAACCACCCAGTACAAATGCACACACGTATTCACATACCATCAGTTTTCATCTTCTTGGCGCCTGCGGTATCTGGGTAAGAGTAGTGACTCCAGCCATCTGTAATTTGAGCATCATCAGCTCCCTGCTCTCCCTGCATGGGACTGATGCTTCGCTTCCTCATCCTACAAAAGCACAAGAATATTTCATGTACATAGAACCTGTGAAAATCTGCAGAAACTACTACAGAAGAGCAAAATAGAAATGTACAATGTGAAGCATTGCACGAGCACCTGGAGTATCCAAACCCAGAAGTAGTGGAGCAGGTGTAGTGAGGCTTCATCCAGCTGTCTTCTCCCCATGTTTTGGTTGTCTGCTTCTCCTTTTCCTGCTGCTTTCCCTGGATATACTCTGCATATGTCTGGATCTTGTAGCTCTCTGCATAGCGGCTGGTGTTCATAGCTGTGTTTAAATAATAATAATAATAAAAATGTAGCACAGTTGAAACATTTATGAAAAATTACTTATTACTTTGTGATAAGCTAAAGCATCACACTCACCTATCTGTACCTGGTCCGTCTGACTCAGGGACACAAAGGCAGACACGTCATCTATCCATGAAACCTGGATGTTCCCTAGTAGATTGCAAAGAGCAGAGGGTAAATGATAACGAACGGCCAATATCTGTTTTAAAGCAGATATATTAATAGGCTGAATCGTGACACACACCAAAGGCACTAAAGAGCTGGTAGAGGTCACTAGTCTTCCATTCTTTTGGGAAGGTGACATACAGGACATGGTCTCTCTTGGGTTGCACTGTGCAAGAAGAAGGAACGAAAGATAAGCATGAAGTTGAGCTTGTGTAACTTTGTGTACTATGTTAGTTCTCTTCAAGTGTGAGTCAAACAATATTTATATTTTGGTTTAATATCGCAGCAGCTCTAAGAAATGCTCAATATTTAAGGTCTGAGCCCAAACCAAGATAATTTTATTAGTGACAGCAGTCATGTTGTGTTGCACTACTTTACTCACAATCTGGTCCTGTGATGTTGAGGTAGGGTATATCTATAATCCTCATCAGAAAAAGCCTTAACAACAGAACATACAAGTATTAAAAGGTTTTATTAAAATAAAAACAAAAAGAAATTTAATCAAAAGAAATCACATACTTATTGAAGAAAGGCTCGATTAATTTGGAACGAGCTGAGATGTAAGCTTTGGGTGGAGTCAAGAAAGAACCTGTAAAAATGGACACGACCAAGTTTAAAATCAAATATTTAAAATGAAGCGGTGTGAAAAGAAGCAGTTATTACCCAGATAGTTGGCCATGGCGATGAAACAAAGGCCAGTGATGTAGGCATCGTAACCCGCCTCATGCAGCTGCTCCTGGGCTGTGTCATAGCTGGGGAACCCCTCTGCCGTTTCTGAGAACAGCGGCACGGAAGAAAACGTGTCAGCAGGATTTCCGAAGAGTCACTGCATTTCAGACAGAGTCTGATTTATTTACTCACCAACTTGTGGTGACTTGAAGGGGCTCTCCTTCAGCTGTTTCTCCAACTCTGCCAGAGAAGTATTTGTAATCAACTCCTGAAATGTAAAAGAACATGTAATTATCGCCATGATCAAGTATAATTTACAAGATAATCACAAATTATATCTTCAGGTGATTGGAGAGCTCTAGCCACTTGTACCACCACAGTATAATCAGACCTAATTACATAAAGGGTCTTAATAAGCCCTACTTAAAATCATAATCAGCTTTTGTGGTCAAGTATGTCGACACCAGAGAAACTGAAGCACAGGAGCTCCTGAAGTACTTACAGAGCAGCGGGGACTTTACAGGTTGACACAGATTTAGTGGACACTAATCTCAAACACATCGGAGGGAAGCAGGGATTACATGTTTGATGTCACAAACTTTGGTTTCCATTTGTATTTTGAGCTCTCTTGACCAATTAGATATCAGCAGAATTTTAACTGTGTGTAGGCAAATGTTCTTATTAACGCGTCCGTTACTACCAAAACTGCAGGTCGGCACAATTACAATGCGAATCACAAAGGCACTTGTTTAGAGTTCGGGAAGGTTAAACCCAGAGACGTTGAAGGTGCTGCCACTCAGGACTTAGCAGTCAATGCTGTCATCATGTTGGGTAACATTAGTGTTAACCTTTTAGGGAGAGTGTTGCCATACACAGTTAAATGACATCCGAAATAAGCTTACTTCAAACTGCCCACATCCAGGTGAAAAAAAAAAAGTCTACATGGAGCAGAAGATGAAATAAATTTTGAACTCTGTTCGATTAACATCGACTTAAAATTCATAAACAATCATCAGCTTATAAAACAGTGAATCTTAGCCCAGATTTGCCTGGCTGTAGCAGAAGGCCTGAAAAAATAAAAATGGGCCTTATCAAGGTAAGTCAGCAAATCAGCTGATGGGTTCACAGAAAGTAAACAAAACATAAATTAGCGTTAACCCCCTCCCCCCCTCCATCTTTTCAATATATCTTAGTGACCAACAGAAATCCACTAAAAGCACTTAAGCAAATGATTTACCTTAAATGGCTGCGTGGAAGCCATCAATTTGGTGTCTAGAAGTCTGCAAGTGAATAAATAAATCCATTAAAACAAACAAAAACCCCTGCTGTAATGACAAAAAAACCCAAACAAATTTAACAACATTACCTTGGAAAGACGCACATTGTAACTTCTTTAAAGTCTTGAAGATCCTAAAAAGAGTACCGCCTTCAATAATGCATACATCTCGTACCAAGCTTGAAATGGCTCTTTCGTGTACCGAAAATGCATTTTAGCTCAGTATTTAAAATATGCACAACATACCTCAGGCAGAGGGCAGTAAAACTGATGGATGGTGTGCATCACATCCAAGAGCATGTTGTGGCCGACGACCAGTTTACCCTGCGAGTCAGAAGGCAAGGTTCCGTAAAAGTCACATTTATGGAAGCAAATTAAAAAAAAATAATTAAAAAGCGACAATATAAAAAAGGAAATTATTTAGAAAACAAAACATGGTGAGCAGAGTTGAATATTGTTATAAAGCCTTGACAGTCTATATTTGTTTAAACCTGTAAGTGAAACATTAGACTTACAGACTTTGAGATGGCATGGATGACTCTGGAGAAACCGACAGCATCATTTAGCTCCTCCTGTCCGAAGGAGGCGATTCATGTCTGTTAGCTTTATTAATACTGAAGCTACAACATGTTTTTATGAATTTTACACAAGCTTGACATTTTGCACAAGAAACATCTAATAGCTCGCCTGCTCTTTCTCCAGTTTCTGCTGTTCCCTCCTCTTCCTCTCCTCCTCATCAACTTTACTGATTTGTATGTATCTCTCCTTCTGCAAAGACACAATTTACTTGCACATTTTCACACAACAACAAAACAAAAATTGAAAAAGCAGCTTAACAAACAAAATATAAGCTGACCTTTTCTGTTTCCACAGTTTCCACATGCAGGCCCTTTGGAAACCTGTAGGAACAAGACAAGTGTTAATCTTCAGCCAAGCGAGACCGTCAAAGCAAAGACGGCTCATTAGGCAACACTCACTTCCAGTTCAGCGTCTGGTATATCAGCTTTCTCTGAAATCTGCTCAACAAAAGTAGAAATAAAAGGACATTTACATGGTGAAAAAAAAAGATTCAGGGTAGATGTGGCTTTTCTAGAAGAGTTTCCAAGTTACCCAGTGCACGGTTCCAGGTCCAGTGTCTTCTCAGAGTTACCCAAGAGTGCCTCAACCTTCTCGCTGTAGCGGAAACAAAACAAAAATGATTATAACAGTCTATTTAAAAATCAAACGTTGTTTCCTTTGGGGCTTCTTTGACCAATACACCATCAAGGACAGGCCACCAAAAGCTAGCACATGATTGGAGAACTCATTTGATGCTGTAAAGAAAACCCAACACCTGAAGCAGGACTTACACAACTTTGTTGATGAAATCTTTATGTTCCTCGGGTACATGTGAAGAGCCTTTGGAGGATGATGGGGAGATAAAGGATGGTGTCCCTACACCGTTAGCATGCTGATTCCTTCTCTCCTCTGTCTGCTCTCTCAGCTGGGCTTCCTCTTCCTGATTTAGGTACGGGATTCCTTTAAAATACCACAAAGCCTCGTTTTTAAACTTTGCATAGCGACCTGGAGCTTATTGTGCTGCATGTACAAACATACAATCTGTATCCAGATCAGGTTTAATGCACTCAATATAATGGAACTGATTCGCCCCGACTACATTTGTGGCAGGCCAGGTAGCAGCAGTAACGCCACTGCGCACTGCTGGTCCACTGCTTGCCTGGGACGTGCAATGTTTGTTGACAAATCAGCCGCCTGTGCCAAACTAATTTGCACATTGAGATTAGATGAAATTGCAGGCACACAATTGAGACAGAACGAATGCAATGTGAAAATAGAGAGACCCACGGGTTGTTGATTAACATGATTCAAGCAGGGTTCACTGGGCGTAAATGGGGCATAGTTGTAATGTGTGGTTTGTGTGCTAAGTGACAAGAATGAGTTTCAGCAACGGGCCGGATTCGCAATGTGTACACACAAACATTTGTACACGAATTTGTTCGTACTCTATGAATTGAAGATGACCGCAGATATAATGACAATGTACTCACTTGTTTCAAATGAGCACTGCTTTTACTATATTATTGTTACAGCTTTCCAAAATCACAATAAACCAAAAGAAACAAAAAACGTTCAGAATTAGAATCAAATACAACGTTTGTACCGTTCCTGGAGATGAACTGTTAACTTGGTCTGACACCATGTTTCAACTATACAGCTTTAATGAAGGCTGACAGCAGCCGTCCTATTTTACATGGAAGCAAATAGGGGTGAGTCTAAAAAGGGGGGGGGCATGGTGTGGCATTCATTTCAAGGCTTTAGTAACAAATTTCAGATTGAAGTGAATTAATATAAAATATTTTGCTCATTAAATTAAATTGCATTAATATTTAAAAACATAAAAAATGAAAGCTTTTTCACAAGCCAATTAAAAAAATATATGTAAAATTCTGGACACTGAATTGATATCAATTAACATCTGTTTTCAGGAGCACAAGGCCAACTTTAGAGTACTTTTACATTTTGGCATTTAAGAAAATGTTTCCTTTAAATAAAAATTAAAGTTAACATGGCACGTTAATTCAATCAAAGGGTTTATTTTTCGTTTGTTTTCCTGACAGATTTATGCAGTTACATTTTAAAACATTGCAAAGTGTAAAATGAAAACCAATGATGACTTCATTTTAAAAGACCTGTGTTTTCCTTCCCCCTCCCTCATTAATAAGAAAGTATTTCTTATCTGATTACTCGATCGATGGAATAACTGATCGATTACTCGATTACTAAAATAATAGATTGCTGCAGTCCTAATAATATGCATTTTAATTGTAAAAACACAGTATACCAACTGAAAAGGTGTACGTTTCACCCTTTAAAAAGAAAATTACGATCTTCTCATGGGCACTAGCTTATCCCAGAAGGTTGATCCTGTTCATCTGGCTGTTTGACTTTCATCCAAGTGGCTTCTTAAAGCATCAATGCAACACAAAAATGAGGAGACATTCCAACCTCATTTCCTTACATAGATGATGGTGCCTTGATGCATGTTTATTTTATGATTAATCTTATCATTTATTAAAAATGACTTCCATCGGTGCTGGATGTCACCGCTTGCATAACTTAGTCTAATTAGCTTCTAGTATTCCACAGATACTGAAGGTTATCGATGTTTTTCAAAAACTACAGTGTTTCTCTTTGGAGGCTGACCGTCATCAGTACACAGGTTTCCATTTATATTGCATCTTGTACGAGGCTGCTGACCTAGAATCAGTATGATTCACTGACATACCCACGGCGGCAAGAAAATTGGCCGGTGCATATGGTTCATAAATCTGACGGCAATTTCGTGTGTGCACTTCGCCACAACTGCTATAAAGCAGAAGTGGAAAACCCTTTATAGCTTTTATGAGTAATTATATATTAAATCTCGAGGCCAAGTAATCACAGTGAGAATCCATTTTAGGATTTTTGTATAACAGATATCCTATAACGGCTTTGTTGACCTCACCGTGACAGAACACCTTGTTGAAGTCAAATCCCTGACTGGCCAGGAAGTCGATACTGGAACTCTGAAATGACAAAATGTGTTTGATTTCGTACTTTTATGAAAGCTTTCTGCAGCTGAACCAGCATTTCATGAAGCACCATTTTAAGCTATCCAAATCTCTCCGAATCCAAAAAGTCATATCTCAGGGGTTATTATGAAGCAATTTAATAATCTTAAAGAACAATACTCACTTGACAGATGAACTTTATGTCAGGAGATGTCCTGTTGAACGGTTTAGGGAATATATAAAAGTTAAAGGGCTTTGTGATGTACCTGCAGAGGAAGGAAATGGGGAAATGGGGGGTGAAATAAATAATTTAAGTTCCTGGGAGTTTATTGCAATAACCTGCAGACATATATAAACATATGGTTAAACCCCAGTAACAGAATGGTTTCCCTGAAACCCATAAATAGTTTGTTTTTATTAGAATTAAAAAAAAAAAAAGATTTTGATTGAAACCACAGACTAGACCTCAAACCCACTGCAACACCAGCGAGTTCTTGGCCACCTATCGTCAACTCATTATCCCTTGAAAGTCTAACAGGAGTAACCCTTGAAGCTCTTTTTTGGACCGAGTCATTTCTGTCATATTTCAGGCCTGTTTATAGACCCTCCAGTCATTCAGGTGCTGATCATTGCTTCCAGTACTTTACATCTTTTAAGCACCACGGGGAGAATGGGCCCCTTTTATGTTTTGCTACAATGTCTTGCATCACTCTGACAAACATTTTTCAACATGTGCAGACACAAACATAAAAGAACTTAGATTTAAAATGATCTTGCATGCACAGAGAAGTAAGTGGTTTTAAACTGCATTACAAAAGGTAAACCAAATGATGGCTCAGAGCTAGATTTTTGGCCTAAAGACTAAAATAGGACAACCACCTCCTTGTTAGTAGGACCAAATTAGGAAAACTAGTAATAGGATAAATTAATAAATTTAAAGAAATGCCTGCATCTATGTCAGTCTTTGAGATATTGGCTACACTCTGAATGCAAATAGTTGATATGAATATCTGGTTATGCAATCAGCAAAAGATTGGCCAGTTTCCCTGATTTCGCACAGTTAATCTCTGTAATATCACAAACAGATTGCACATCTTGGCCCATTTGACCCAACAGCAGACTGGCTCTTTTATTGCTATATTGATGCACCAGAGGTGGTTTGAAGACAGCACCTGACTGAGTGGTCACCGGCTTGGTCTTCACCTTTAAAGTAACCAATCAAAAGCATCAAGCCTAATATTACTGGACACAGTTGCTTTAAATTTGGCTTCCAACCACCCATTTCCCTAAATATATTATGATAATATGCCTAGAAATCGCACCATCCCAGACACTGATTGGAAATGGTACAAAGCAATGGGCATGTAGTAAGCCTGGAGGCTTTTGGGCCTAATTGTGGGCATTGATCCATTTCATAATCCAGCGTTAAGTGACAGGATACCCAAGGAGGAGAACATCAGTAGATAAGTCTGAATCTAAAACAGTATGCCTACACTTAACCAGGGGCCATCTGTGGTGTATGCATTATGGTGCACTTTAATGTAAAGGACAACACCCCCCAGCAAACTAATGGCCGTCCAGTAGTTTGTTAGTCATTTTCGTGTTTCATCAATTAAGATAACATGTATGCAGCAGAGAGCAACAAATACCACTCACTTTGACTTTGTCTGGTCGTACTTGAAGGTACACAATCCAAACTGGAACAAGAGGAAGTCCATGGAATGCTGCAGGCATGGAGAGAAACACATGTTAACACGTTTCAACACGATGAAGGGTAAAGTGAAAGTGTTGAAGCTACGGCAGGACCATAAAGGAAGTAGAGGGTCTAACTAGAATGGTGTGCATGGAAGATGCAGCATTATTTAATATGCATAAACTGCGTTTGTCAACGTTGCTAACCTTTTTAAGCTTTGTGTATCGCTCTTCCGGGGTGTCCAGTCCGTTGGTTAGTGCACTGACATTAGGACCGTCGCTTATCCCTTTAAAATAAACAATAAAAAAATATGTCAGTATCCACACATAATGCTGGGGACTTCAATTCCAACGTTTGCTACAGCTCTGACACGGATACCTGAAAATTCCCCATCGATGGCAAGGAAGTCAGCCTCTTCTATCGCGCTGTACACGGTGTTTAAGGAGTCTTTATAATCTGGGAAAAGGAAAAAGTCAGTCAGTATCAGAACGCTAGCGCAATGCTAGCCAGTATTTGAACACACTGCAGCTACCACGCTAGCTTGGATAGCTTGCTTGCAGCACTCATACGGGGATGTTCATTTTCAGTCTGGTCAGTACTAAATTTCTGTCATACCGCTAGCCTATTCCATCATATCGTGAAATGTATGGTGAGACCAAAACTTCGTAAATCGCTGAAAAAGGTGTCTGGCTACTTACTTTTCCGTGTAACCTCCATCCCTACACAATGACTGGACCCGGCTGACAGCTACCGTTAGCTAGCCTTCGTCAATTGGCTTTTAACCCGTTTAACATACACTTCCGGTGGCGCTGCCGCAGCACGAAGTACCGGTGTCGCGGTCCGGGAACTTTGTAGCGTTTTAGCGGAAAGAGATTTAATTGACATAAAAAATACATTATTTAAAATAAGTGTTCATTTTTTTTAAAATAAAGCCTTTGAGGCATATTTATAGAGTAAAACTTAAAACGCGATTTTGCAATTTATTGCAGCTGTCCAGTTATTTTCCTTAATTTTAACGTTGTTGACATTTCCGTTTTAAATTCCATTTATTTATCATATTTAATGTTGTTTAAATAAATTTTTAACATAAAAAAAACTCCCACTTGCAGCAAATGCTACAAAATCGACAGCCATCTTGAAACGCCTACAGGTGCTTATTTGGGCAGTTCTCCAGGATTTCTGAAGGTCTTTCAAAGGCTTTTTGTGAACATTGTCTGCTTTTTCACTCATTTCGTAAAAAATGTATTTTAGGCGTTTTGTTTTGAGAGTATGTATGTGAACTGCATTGAGAATCAGTGGCAATGGGACTCATGGGATTAAAATTATTGTCAGCAGATCAGGAGAGAGGTATCACAGTGAGTGTCTAAAACACGGTGGAGGCTCTGTCATAGTTTGGAGAGGCTTTTCAGTCAGTGGTGTTACTACTGACTAAAATGCCATCTATACCACCTACTTTCCATTTTTCTAGCAAAATATTAAGATAAGGGAGTGGATCAAGACTTTTGCACAGTACTGTACCTTTATGACCTCCTCCTTTCCCATTTTGCACCTAGTATACTTACACTTATCAGTGGCAAACATCTCCATCCTCACAGTTTTCACGGGCAAAACTTACCACACATTTTTTCTCTTCATATTCCTCATAGTGACAGAATTCAACTCAAACACTGAACGAAGCCATTAACTCTGCGTGCACCTGTCAAGCTGTACAAATGGTGCCTTGTAGGAGGCTGTGTTTTGTGGATCTTATATCTGTGGGCTACTCCAGATCTTGACTGATTTGTAACTGTCAGTTCCAGATGTGTTGTAAAGTGGTGACTCAGATCAATCTGGTAGTGTGTCTGCCGCTGATTTTTTTTTTTAGAGCCGGAACAGCTTCTGCAATTATTATATGCATTTGTCAATGGAATATATATATAAAAAAATCCTTTTCAATAGAAAATGTCTTCCCAGTGGAAGAAGCAAGGGGTGAGGTGTTTTCTCCATTGAAATGCAAAGATGACATTTCAAAAAATAGGGACAGGAAGGTTTTTCTTTTCTTACTTTTTTATAAAGGAAAGGGAAAAGAAAAGCTTCTGCTTGTATGTACTTTCTCAGGGGGTGTAAAACTGTAGAGTTACAATTTTTTTTACTTCTCAGAATCAAATGTGAAATGCCACATCTTTTCTAGCCATCACACTGAAAGCATTTTATGCTCAGTGGAAATGTAAAAAGTTTGGTTTGTGTTTATTGTCAGACTTTTACTATTTGTTAAAAGACAGAATGTATGCATACTATATATTTTTTATTATCACTGCTACAAAAGAAGGATTGAATAATAATAATAATAGTATGAACTGATCTCATACCAGAACAAACAAAAGGAAATGCAGGCGCAAACCAGCTATTGGGATGACTCACAAAGAAAAACAAATTAGAGCAGAGTCCGACATGGTGACAAATGCTTACATAAGAGATGAATGACAAGTCAGATTAAACAGATTTTATTAAATATGGTTAATGAGTGGAAGTGGTAGAGTAAGGGGGAGGGTGTGGGGAGTGTGCATTAACCTTCAGCTGAATCACGACTAATCTGAGGAAGCCCTGATTTTTAAATGACCTTTAAGGTGTCGCTTCACATTTGCTGCCGTACTATTTTTCCTCCCATACACTCTGCGATAGAACGGAGAGACCTGTACGCTGCTCAGAAACAGTAAGGGTGCTTGATTATTCTCCAGCTTGAAGATGGAAAAATCTTTGTCTGCTAAATGTGAAAAGAAACATCACCTGAAACGGCTGAGCTACACCTGAACGAGTCGCAACGTTTCCATGAAAACTATCCTCTGACAGACTTTGTAACTTGACTCGTTTAAGGAAACTCGTTTCCCTGAAGGACGTTTGCTCTTGTGATACCGAGTACACGTCGAGTTTGAATAAAGATTTTGGCTTTAAAGGGGAGACGTTTTTGCTGACATGCTGACAATGCCCTCACATATGTAATACTGAAAGAGTTGCTGGTCGCAGTAATTGTCTCATTTGTTCAGACTGGCAGCAAACACATGTCACATCAAGGTTTGCTGTAGTGCCGGTGAGCTCAGCATTAGCTTCTGACAGGCCAACCATTCAAACCACTCTCATCCTACAGATATGGATAGATTATAGTTTGACTATCAAATTACATGCTACCCTTCTGTCTGTGGATGTTTGTGTTACAGTGATCACGTTTAGTGTCTCAATACTCGAGTGTCAACTAGCAGAGAAATTATCTTTAAGCTTCACTGATTTGCAACATCTCAGGAGTTTCTCTCGCTCTCTCTTTTCTTCGCTTCTAATCCTTCCTTTTTCCCCCTCTTTCCTTCCTTGGGTGATTCCTTACCATTGTATTCCCGTCATTTGACAGCTTTTCACTTTGTTGTCTTTTTGTACACTGATCAGGTATAAAATTACGAGCACTGACAGATGACAGGTGAAGTGAATAACACTGATTATCTCCTCATCGTGGCACCTTTTAGTGGGTGGGATATACAAGGGAACAAGTCAACATTTAGTCTTCAAAGTTGGTGTTAGAAGCAAGAAAATGTGCAAGCGTAACAACTGGAGCAAGTTGGACAAGTGCCAAAGTGTGATGACTGGGTGAGAGCATCTCCAAAACCACAGCTCCTGTGGGGTGTTGCCAGTCTGCAGTGGTGAGTATCTATCAAAAATGATCCAAGGAAGAAACAGTAGCGACAAGGTCAAGGCTCACTGATGGTTTGCCTGTTTGGCCTGATCTAACAGACAAACTATTGTAGGTTAAACTAAAGATAAAGTTAATGCTGGTTCTGATTGTAAGGTGTCACACCTTACAATCAGTACATCTTTCAATCTTACAATGGTGTGATTGCAGTCATTTCAGTGGTCAGTGGTTGTTGATCAATGGTCATGAGAATTTGCATAATCATGATGAAGGAACTGACCTCCCAGCCCATTGTTCCTTCAGTGGGCTGGTTTCAGTCATTATGCAACTGTACTGAATATAAGGTTGGGGAAACCTGCAGTCAGCTGAGACTGAAGAAGTCACTTGGATGAGTGACGAAATGTTTCTCCCACTGAAAACACCACGTCCAGATGAAGAGAATCAACTTTTGGAGGCTGCTTTAGTAGCAAAAGAGGACCCTTTTCTGAAAATAGCTCCAATTTACAAAATACACAGTTTCTCTTTTGTGCGAAAATCAATCTGTAGACATTACATTATGATATTTCATCAGTCTGAGTTTGAAAAGTGTTTTTTTCCCCCCACAGTTAGGCTTTTTTATACTTAGGCTTTTTTCTCCTAAACCACAAGAAGCCTCCTTCAGACAAAATGATGACCCCTTACAGTGAAAATACGTTACGAGTTGAGGCTGGAATCATGAACCACTTGGTTCAGTTCAGTTCTATTGAAAGATTTATAGCTGCTGACTATGCCCCCCACTACATCTTATTCAAAGGCTTCACTATTCATACACCAAGCACTCAGCTCTAATACAAACTGTCTTCACTTTAGTCTGATTCTGGTATACGTGGTTAAGATAATTTCAGTATAAAACCTACAGAACATAAGCCTGCCAAAGCCTTTGAGCGCCCCACATGATATCAATAACTCAGCAGCATATTATTTAAGCCAGCTTATCAGATCATAATTGTTTGATTTTAATTTACTACCAATCCCAACTGAGCAGTCAACAGCGCTGTTTCACCACTGAGGCACTCCACCGCAACTGCAACTCTAATCCTCGACAAGTGTCTATTAAGTCCAAGTTTTCATTTTTAATACATTTTAATTTGTTTGTACATGAACTGTTTCGGGAAGCGTGCTGCCAGGAAATAATCACAGCAAACAAAAACTTTTATGTAATAGTGTTCATGCAATCATTTTTTAAGACAGGCTTCCAAAATGTAGACTTAACCTTTACCTCACAGATTGGAGGCGATTGAAACAAATGTCCTCACAAGTCTCATAGAATTTCTAAAGTACACATACACAAGCCTGTATCTGAGGGGGGGGGGCTGGGCCTACCGGTCTTTAGACACTATTGGGCAGCTAATGCAAGAGCTTGCCTCTTCTGGACCAGCCTTTCCCCCGGTTCCTTGGCCAGAGAATATGTGGGCCCACTCTGGCCGGTAATTGAGCTGCACAATGCTAAAACCCTTTTTGATGCCTCGCTCAATAGTATTTTATTTACCAACTTTAGCATACCTATTAAACTACTTAAAAGGGATTTTATATTGGGTCATGCTGTGAGGATTTTAAAACAAATTAGATCCACTCTAAATCTACCAGTTCTATCCAGTTTTGCTTCTATTACAATAAATCTTACATTCACCCCGGGGTTGACAGACCCTGTGTTTAAACAATGGTCCAAGGTGGGTCTTTATACCATTAAGGATCTTTACATTGATAACTGTTTTGCGCCATTCTCACAATTGCAATCTAAATATCAGCTTCCTGACGCACATTATTTTCGCTACCTGCAAATCAGGAATCATGTTAAACACGCATTCTCCCATCTGTACCGGCCTCCCCCCTAGAATGAATTTTACTTAGTCAAAAACACCACCTCCAAACATTTAATAAGTAAGTGTATTGTGTTTTTTACTACTCCTGTACCTACACTGCATATTAGGGATGCATGGTCTAAAGATATCGCTCAGAGCATCACGGACAACTTATGGGCAATTGGGTTGAAAAAGATCAGAGAATGTTCCATCAATGCCAGGTTACAACTTATTCAGTCTCATAATTTTTTTCTTCAAACTGTTAATATATTCAAATGAATTAAAAGGGCCAAACAATTATACATCGTTTACACTTTTCTAAAGTGAAGCTAAGTAAAATTTTCCCATCCAACTCCCCTCTCTGTGACTGGTGTAAGATAACTGAAGGTACTTTAGGCCATATGTTCTGGACCTGCCCCATGCTCCAGGGTTTTTGTGAAGATATTTTCACCTTTTTTAATAATGTATATGCCCTCGATCTAGCCCCTGATGGCACCCTTGCTCTGCTGGGATGCTCCGCCCCCTCTCTCGTCCTCCCACACCCTATATAGAAAGCTTTGATGTTTGGCATGGTCATCGCTAAGAAACTTATTCTCAGATTTTGGAAATCAGAGTTACCTCCCTTTTTTGTGGTTTGGTTGTGGGAAATGGTTGCGTGTCTTTATATTGAAGAGATCCGTTACCGCCTTGCAGACACTTCCTTTATGTTTACAAAGATCTGGGGACTTTTTCTCAACTATATTAATTTGAACAACGAAATGAAATTCATTAGTGCACTAGGGTTTTATACTGGCCGTCCCCTTTTTTTTTTTCTTTTGCAGGGGTTTTGTTATTTATGAATATGATACCTTGTATTTAGTTTCTGATTTGGGTTTGATTGATGGGTATTTTGCTGCCTCTCAGTTCCTAAACTGTTTTCTATCTAAACATGTTGATATTGTGTTTGATCGTGTTATTATTACTTATTCATTTAATTTTTTTCTTTCTTCTCTCATGTTTTCTTTATCTTTTAAAATCATAAATAAAATTGTAAAAAAAAAAAGAAAAAAAAGAGTAATAAGAGTAATATTAAAACTAAGAAGCTGCCGCCATTGTTGAAAACTGGCTCAGCCACGCTATGATTTCTGGGATAATGTGGGCCATGAAGGATGCACCTGACCCATCCTTCAAATCTGGTAAAAAAGGAGGATGAATTTGTATTCTTACATAGCTCCGCCCATCAAAAAGTCTGCACATGCGCGAATACATACATAATAATATCTATGGAGTGATTGTAGAAATCATATGAAAAAATATCATGATGTTCATTCATGTTAGAGTAAACACTGGGGAAATTTAGTATGACTCACTGGTCCTCCTTCTTGCCTCCCTGGATCCACTGCTTCAGCAGGTATTCATAGTAGCTATCTGCTCTGGCTCCAAGTGTGTAGATGCCCTGATGGGTAAACTGTCCATTGTTTGTATTGATGAACATTGGGACAAGACCATCAAGCTTGCCATCCAGCTTATGAACCTGTTTCATAATCTCAGCCACTGCATCCTGAAGAACCAAAGACAAAGGAACCATGGGTGAGGCTGTGGCCACTTATTTGGTAAAAATATAACTTAAAAATCTCACAAACACAAATGTTTACAGTGATTTGTGTGCAACTTTTCAGGACCATAACAAATGCGTGCTCTGATCCACAAATACAAAGCAATTTGATAATGTAAAATAATGTTAAATTAGATGTCATCAAAACAGAATAAAATTAAAAGGTGGAGGCTTAACATTGAATAGCACAATTTTTGTAATATATATACTGAAATGATTGCTGAGAAATTTTGATATCACATATCAAATAATTTTTAAGATATATTGCTTTGAAAAAAACCCATCAACCCACTTTAAAGCCTTCTTTTTTCAGACATTTAAATCTGAGCCGATGTCCAAACATAAATTTCTCAAGAAAAATTAAAAATAAAAGCCTGAAATTACAATGATCTATGTTACCATGAAAATGAATCAGAATCTATAATTTGGGACAGATACGTCAAAAGGGTACTGGCTAGTTAAAATATGAAAACAAAAAGTCTAGTCCTATAGTTTTGTTTTACTGTATTGTAAAATAAACCACGTAGAATACTTTTTGACATTAAATTTTGTGTCACAGATATAGAGAAAATCCCATTTCCTATAACTACCATGCTTGAGTTTCAAAACGGTACTCCAATTATAACTTAAAAAATATTTTAATTCAATATGAGCATATTTTTTATTTTCAAGTCCTACGTGACCATTTTGAGACCTATTGCCCTGTAACAGGCTTATTCAAGGTTAGACTGTACTAAGAGACAAAAAGTGCATGTATTTAACGAAATTATTTTCTCTGTTATAACTAGAATAGTTGGTGTTGGCTCTTTTTGTTGTAGAGTATCACTTTCTATCACAACACACATAAATGTAGGTCAAGGTCAAATTTAATTAAATAGCACAATGACACAAATATTAGTTTTCACAAAGTTTGCTGCTAAACAGCTTCTAGATCTTTGTCTCAGGTGTTTCTGTGATGTCCTGAAATATAATAAAAAACACTTCATGTGTTTCAAAGGCTTTTATCGACAATTACAAAATTGACCCAAAATTTAAACGTTTTGTTCCCTGAGCCACTTAGTTTTCCCTTTTGCCTTATGGCACGGTGCTCCATCGTGCTGGAAAATTCATTGTTCTTCACCAAACTGTTGTTGGATTTTTGGAACAAGTTGCTGTTGAAGGGTGTTTTGGTACCATTCTTTATTCATGGCTGCGTTTTTAGGCAAAATTGTGAGTGAGCCCACTCCCTTGGATGAGAAGCAACCCCACACATGAATAGTCTCAGGATGCTTCACTGTTGGCATGACACAGGACTGATGGTAGCGTTCACCATTTCTTCTCCGGACAAACTTTTTTCCAGATGCCCCAAACAATCGGAAAGAGGCTTCATCGGAGAATATGACTTTGCCCCAGTCCTCAGCAGTCCATTCACCATACTTTCTGCAGAAGTATGGTGATCTTTTTGGAGAGAAGTGGCTTCTTTGCTGCCCTTCTTGACACCAGGCCAGCTTCCCACAGTCTTCGCTTCACTGTGCGCGCAGATGAGCTCACACCTGCCTGCTGCCATTCCTGAACAAGCTCTGCACTGGTGGCACTCCGATCTCGCACGATCCTGGTGCTTGCTGGACTTTCATGCCCTTGAACGCCCTGAAGCCTTCTTAACAAGAATTGAACCTCTTTTCTTGAAGTTCTTGATGATCCTATAAATTGTTGATTTAGGTGCAATCTTAGTAGCAACAATATCCTTGCATGTGAAGCCATTTTTATGCAACGCAATGATGGCTGCACATATTTCTTTGCAGGTCCCCATGGTTAACAACGGAAGAACAATGATTTCAAACATCACCCTCCTTTTAACATGTCAGGTCTGCTATTCTAACCCAATCAGCCTGACATAATGATCTCCAGCCTTGTGTTCGTCAACATTCTCACCTGAGTTAACAAGACGATTACTGAAATTATCTCAGCAGGTCCTTTAATGACAGCAATGGAATGCAGTAAAAAGGTTTTTTTAGTATTAAGTTCATTTTCAAGGCAAGAAGGACTATGCAATTCATCTGATCACTCTTCATAACATTCTGGAGTATATACAAATTGCTATTATACAAACTTAAGCAGAAAATTTTCCAATTTCCAATATTTATGTAATTCTCAAAACTTTTGGCCAAGACTGTAGACTCCCATGCACCCTCAAGTATCAGAATCAGAGTACTTTATTGATCCCTAGGGGAAATTATGTTGTTTACAGTGCTCC
>VUQR01011336.1:0-11643 GCA_015108515.1 Hemichromis elongatus
CCATTGTGATCGGCCATATCCTCATGTTGGGTGATGGGGACATCAGCATTAACGAAGCATGCATTATTCATTAGGGACCATCATCGTTTGTGGGCTCAGAAAACATTGGCCTGATTAAAAGTCAGAATCGTAGCTTCCTACCATGCATTAATTGATCATCTCCATAGATTATAAATCTAATTGCACCCTTTTTTGCTTGTGTTTTATTATTCTGTCAAAATGGATCATGTGTGTGTTTATCAGGAAGGCAGTGGAAGGTCCAGATAAATTAGCCAACAGGAGAGTCTAATGAGTTTTGACAGGACAGCTAAGAGTGGGAGCTCTGCCAGATTTTAGGAAAAAGACTCATGAAATTATCTGTGGTGGATTTCTATGGAAATTATAAAAAGTTGGTGGCTGTTGCTCCCTTAATTGGCTTATCGGACTTAAGATTCTAGCATTTTGAATTATTTTCACACATAGTGACAGCCCTGTCACTGCTGAATTTTTAAGTGAGCCCCTTTTGTTTGAAAAAAATACCACAGTTGCAACTTGCATGGAAGAAAACCACTTAATATCATAAGAATATACACTTTTTGTGTCTTGCAGTTAAATCCAAAAAGAGGTGCTGATACTAACTAAATTTGCTTTTCATATTCGAATAAAATAAATGCACATTAGTAAATAAACTGCATATTAATAAACAAATAAGTATTAGAGGAATCACATATAAGGGATTTGTAATGAATAGACATGAATATATGATATTACACAATATATGATATTAACACTGAAAGGAATCTATATTTACATTATTCAAATCTGCTCTCATGTGTTTATCAGACCACATAATAATGACACCAAGTAATATTGGTACATTGTTTTTAATTATTTGAATGAGTGATATAAAATAGATGATTATAAATGGAACAGGTTTTGTTGCTTTGATGTTTTTTTATTTGATTATTTATTTTTGCGCAAACATCTCCCCCCTTTCCACAATCACATCCAGATTTGTCTCCAGGGAGAAAATGTTCTTAGTTTCTGTACTGGTAAAATTTAGCAGACCTTGAAGAAAGTAACTGCTAATTGCCAGTCTGTCTGCACATTCAGATTCATCACATTCAAGCTCTGCGTCTAAGCTATTACACAAGTAATAATGATGGACATTTTGTCTGCTGGAAAGAAAAGGCATAAAGGGAGACTTCTCTCCTTGAAAAGGAAGTGCTAAATAAAGATTCCTAAAGTCTCAAAGACTGTGGACTAACTTTATTTATTAGTTGATAATGTCAGTTTATTAAAAGCTTCTGCAAACAAATTTATTGTATAAAAAAAATAAACCTTACACAGTGGTAAGAAGTTTACACACACTTGTCATGTCATAGTAGTTTTGGATTATAAATATGTGTCATCTTTTAAGCAGGGTCTTCTTTCTTGGCTTCCAATCCATGGCAATGTAAAACTTCACTGTTGACAGTGAGGCTGCTGTACAGTTGTTTGAACTGATTAGTCTACAGTTGTTTAGAAATGGCTCCAAGAGACTAAACTAAATCTATAGTTCTCTGGAGTTTCTCATCAAGTTTCTGGACTTTGGTCAGTCCAATGAATGCCATCAAACAAGTCATTTTTATGCTGCCAATGTGTAGGCAGTGTTTTCAGGTGGAGAAACTACCAGTTGTGGTCAATCATGCCAACTACTGAAAAATGAATAAGCCTTGGATTCGTCAAGGTAAACTACAGTCTAGCACTACTTATTAAAAGTTTCAGCTGAGTATATGTATATGTTTGAGCCTGTGTGTATACTTTTGACCCTGTGCTGGTTATAGAAAAGCCAAAATAATTTAAAACTTGTGCAAATTCTTCTTTTTTAAAACCACTAAAGATGTACGGTGTACAGTCATTAAAAAAACATTAAAATCTTGTAATTATCATGGCTTTTATGGTGTAAATTTCTTATTGCAACTGTACATATAAATATAATCAGTTAAAACTAGATATTGTATTAAAGTGATCTGCTCTTTTTCAACTCTTCTTGCATCGATTGTCCCTCAGACTAAATAGGAAAAGAATGAAAGAGAAAACACAAAGAACATAAATAAAAAGCATTCAATTTTTAATGCTTAAAGATCAAGCAGTATATTTACATATATTTTCAATCAAAGCACACCAATCAAAGCACATGAAATCCAGCAGTGGAGGTGGATTGTTAATGACATTACCTGCGGCATCTCCGGTTTCCTGTGGTGTGTTATAAAGAAACTTTGCAGCAGTATTTTCCAGTTCTTCGGCAGTCCTGTGGAGAGAGCAATGGGGATCTGGAGTTGAGGAAGTAGGAAGGTTTAGACCGACTGTGGAGAATACCTGCATACGTATTCACTGCTGCCTGGGTTTCAATCATTTTTGTTCTGACAGGCTGAGATAGGCAGTGAAGATGGAGAGGCAGGAGTAACATATCAGAAGAGATTAAAGGATTTTTTGCTGTAATCTGATATGCTGTCAGAAACAGTAACCAGCTATGATATTTGTAGATGCATATACATTTTTTAAAAAAAAATAGTAGCAGCTTATCTTGTAATCACTACACCATAAATACATTAGCTGACAAAGATGTCTTTGTCTACAAAGTTGGAGATTTTAAGGAACTCTTCTTTCATCTCTGATGTTGGAGCTGGATTTAAGAGTTATTTATGGATAACAAGTGAAAGCTTTCCGATTTAAAAAAAGAGAGAGACAGAGGAAAAAACAACAGACCGTGTCTACTCTCCATCTTATCTTGACTCACCGTATCTTTTTAATTGGAAGATTGGAGGGAATTCACAAGTCAGTCAGTGCCCATTGCTAAGGTAGTTTCAGTGTCCCCATGTTCGGCGGAAGGTTTTCTTTTATTTAACTGATATATACGTCATCAGGACATTATATATATATATATATATATATATATATATATGTATATATATATATTGAAGCAGTGTGGAGCTCAAGGGTACCTCAGGGTAGCCGTTCAGTGGATTCGAACCCCCAATCATTGGGCGACCATTCTACCTATGGAGCTATTCCTGACAGAAACAGACACAGACTTACTTACTATGTTTAAATCCATCAATTTTTTCAGAATCTCTGCACACCTCAATCAATGACAGGAAAAAAACTTTTTTGAAAAATATATAAAATAACCTTCGAACACTGTCCAGCTTTCCATCATTTTTTATTAATTTGCCACGTTTCGGTCTGTGTGGCACATTTGCACATATGTACACAGTGAGTAAGATTCAGCCAATTAGGGATTCTTGGCTATTAGACGTCACACGTGCATGTAATCAATAAGTTAATGAGTCCTCTCGAATTGTCAATGATGTCATTAAAAAGCCAAATAACATTTCACATCACCACCTTATCTGAAAACCAGACCATCTAGGTCTCCTATATATTCCAAAATTATCACTTAAATTCAAAAATTACCACAATTATAAAACCAGTTTACAAATCAGTGATGTATAATATTTTGATATATCAACATTACCATATATACAAATCACAAATCAAAACAAATACACTCATTACATTGAGTTCATTGTTCAGTCCTGTGGGTGACAATATCTGCAAAGTGAATATCCAAAATGTTTCTCTTCTCTTCAATAATAAATGAGCTTGAGTATGAAACCAAACACAAAAGCACTGTAAAATACAATGAGCTACCCTCCACTAGCAGTGAGCTGTCTTCATTTTTTTTTGTCATATAAATTGTATATGCCGTGTTTTAAAAAATCTGCAAATCGACTGCTGTCAATTCAAGTAACATTACAAGGTGCAATTAAAAAGTTTCAAAAGAAATCTCTCTTACATTTGACCTGAGTTTCACTTTGGAGAGGAGGATGAGTCTTGTGAATCGGGTGACTGGGTTTATTTCTGTTCTAAATAACAAATTGAATATTATAAAATTCAGTGATGTGACAGATACCCCTGAGATTTGTAAAAAGACAAAAAAAAGGGGAAAAAAAGGAAAAATAATTCTGCCTGAACGAGTGAGCATTTTGTTCCTGTTTCCCAGCATAAAGCAAATCTGCATTCAAAGTCTGAGGATGCATGAAATTGTCTGAGGAAAGTCTAAGCCTATAGAGAGCAAACAAACTGCATTTTTCTGACAAAGTTAATCTGATGGAGATTAAAATGATTATCTAGGCCTATCAAAAAAATAAAAATCTAATATCACCTAAATGGTATCTTTGCCATGGAATGTATTCTATTATGGCAATAATTTTAGGGCAGCAGAAATCATTTTGGTATGACTGAAGTGGAATTAAGTGATACAAGGGCGGTCAAGGACATGTTTGGAACTCAACCAGACAGATGCCCAGAGGGATAACCGTGTGGTGAAAAACATAAAGCCCTGTGGTTTACTGATGAATCATGCTGGTGCAACATGTACTAAGATTGTGTGTCTAGATCTGTTTTATTATTTCACTTTGTCAGACATCTGGTATTTCCCAATTCACTTGAGGTTAAGCAGATAAGAAACAGTGCTGAAAAACACAGAAAATGTTGTAAAGTCTGTATAGTTGTGCTATGCTATTTGAGGTAGCCATATAATATGGTTATTTTCACAATCAGTATCATATGTAGAAAGTATGTTTTGGTCCTAAATTATACACCACATGCTAACTGTATGCCTGAATATTTCTGTGGCAGGTAGACAGACCGACAGATATTCCCAGTATAGGCTGAAAAGTTATGCAAACTCCTGGGTTAATTATATTAACAAAAGCTAATTGGAGCCAGGGGAATCCAATCAGTGACGCTAGATTAGAAGTGTAGGTTAGGGATACTTTGACTTCTAAAAATACTCAAGAGTTTGACTTTGGTGTTCACAAGATTTTGCTAATAACCCATGCATATAAACTGATTCTTAGAAAATGTGTAAGCATGGATCACTGTTTTTATATAAAGCTGGAAGATGAGAGTCTGAGACTAGCTGTGTTTATTTGTGGGACCAGCTGCTGTTTTATACTATTATTTAAAACCAGACTTTCTTTTTTTCCCATCACTTAAAATGCTATCTTTGTTTGCACAAGTAATTAGCTTAATCCCCATTGTGTTTGTCCCTGGTTATTTATGACCAGTCTGTGGAGGCAACCAGTTACACTGGCATAAAAAACAGACATTGTGGCAATTATTTAATACAAAATGATTTTAAAGATATTGGTTAATTCTTCTTTTTTTTCCTTTGATAGTAAAAAAAATCTACATCTAAGGGTGTTCATTTACTGTGTTCTACACTATTTTGTGCTTAGCTACAGTTACTACTGTATTTATGTGTTAGTCACTGCAAACTAACTACTAAGATGTGATAGCTTCACCCTCTAGCTTTTTTGGCACAGTAAGGTTGTTTTGATAGCTTCTACTAATTGCACGGTGACCAGAGTAGTCGGTCCAATTTCTCGATGCACCTGTGACTGGCAGTTGACATGACCCACATACAGCAGATCTTTGCTGCATATACTTAAATCTAGAGATGATCTGATTTTCTGACCTAATAACAGAGCAGAGTGGTCAGCATCATTCTGACTCTGCTTGCCCAAGTTGTCAGAAATATTCAGGTATCAGTAAATTTTGGAGCCATGTTTAGGAGAAGTGCTGAAAGTGACTATACGTTTTGCTGATGGTGAAATGCTGAAGCTACACGTTTAACAGGCAGGTAAAGCACAGAAAATAATTAGTGACCCAGGGTAGTTTGTTGGACGCTCACAGCCATTTTATCCAATGCACCTTGTTCCTTTTGCCTCCCCTCCAGCTCTACTTTAAAAGCTTCCTCCACAGATTGGATATGATTATTAACTTTTAAGCAAAGGCGAGGACTTTTTTTCAGTATCTACTAGAATAATAACAATGAAGAAATTAATTGGTGGGTGGGCGAGCAGAATAGAAATCATGTGGAAATTGCATGCAGGAGCCGGTGATATTATATCTGAGTAAGAGCCCCAACTACAGAGTCCTGTATTAATAATGCAAAAGGACCCCTAGGGCAACCATCTATTTGCAGAGCACCCCCCCACACACACAAGTAGTCTCATACACACACACACACTCACACATAGATACAAATACATAAGTTGTGACTTTGGATTCGTGTTATCATATCATTTCTTTAGGCAGTGTTTTCAGGCAAGGCTTTGTGAGTGTTTTCTTACTTTTGTTTGCTAATATATGCATTAAACCCTTTTGATTTTCAAGCAGAAAGATTGTTGAATTACTGATTTTCCATTGTTTATAAAAGCAGAGTAAGTAATTCCACCTTTGGCAATAATGCATCTGTTTTAATCATTTTTTTAATAAGCCTGGAGCCATTTTCATACTTTTATATTCTTTTTGTTGTATTAGTTTGATTTAAAACCTCAAGTTCAGATTATAAATGTGTCAAAGCGCCCTTGTCAGTGGCCTTTCTGCAAAGTTTTGCCCTTGCAAAAATTAGTAGACTTAAGTGAATGCTGGACCTCTTGGTATTCTACACACCGTTATCACACAGACTTGTCTGGTTTTAATCATGCTACTGTCTGCTATCAACTGATAGATTCATACTCTTGTCTATACTGTTTAACAAAAATTCAACTTCCAAACTAAGTATGACTTTTTCCATACTTCCAATAGGTAAATATGATCCTTCTGTATGTGTTCAGTATAAATAAAAAGCAATGTAAATTGTATGTAAATTGTGTCACTGCCCATAAAGGTAATAGTGGGGTGAAAAAAACAAACCTGTTGCTCTTCTCCTCTTTTTCTAAAAGCAGCAAAACCAAAAGAACAAAATATATATATATATATACTAACTTTACTTTAAGCTGAAGCTTTTTGCTTTGCATTTTCCATTTAAAGCTTTTTTTTAAGTACCGCTGTATCTCATTGCCCATTTTTGCATTTCGAGTATGTATTGCTCTAAATGTGGGTCAGTAAGGTTGATTCACTGAAATCTATAGTGCATGCCCTGCTCTATGTTATGCTGTCTTTGCATTTAGCATGCACACCTGAAATAATTACCTGGGTAGGAGTCACTGCGAACCAAAACGGTGACAATGAATTCCCACACAGCTTACTGTCAGTTCAAACCAATAGCGTTAAAGATCATTGTAATTTGTGCTGCAGACTCCAAAACTTCTTAGTTTTTTAGATTTATACCATTGTGAAACCTATATTTTTGGTACCTAAAATTAAAATTTTTAAAGATTAAAATTTAATTTTAGTGAACATTACAGTAATAACCATCCACCATCCTTCCACTTGTCGGGCATTATAAATATACATCTTGCTTTGCAATTGCTTATGCAAACTTTTTTTTTTCTTTTTCTCTTTTTTACATCAGTTGGAAAGAATTTGCATCTTATGCCCACTTTGATCTAATGAAAGTCGTAATGTGTCCCAAACTGTAGCCTTTGGGTCATCGTTACATTCAGCTGATTATTTATTAACTCCTGCTGTATGCACATCAGCTGCTTTGATGGTTGCAGATCTCTCATGCTTTGACATTATGGCCACAAAGTTTTCAAACTCCCCGAGGGTGTGTCTTTTTAGACTTTTCTTATGAGGCAACATCTAAGTTTGCATTCTCTAGGTTTGCTGCCCTCCTCTGAATCAAGGTTGTTTGCTTGATTCAGATGAAAAAAAAAGAGACAAATTGATGACAGATCTGCCCTGGGGTTGTTATTGTTAAACTATTTTCCGTGATCTAGTGGCAGGGTTCAACCAAGTTAATGATTCTTCTCTCTGTGAGTGTATATCAGAAAACAATGCTTCAGCTGCTGCTGGCATTGTTTTGACAACAGGATGACATTCCTGTTTCTGAAATTGATCTATCTCTCTAGGACAGAGACCTTGGAGAAAGCTACAGCAAAGTCTTTGTAAGCTCCAAAACGAAATACAACCATGTGTCTGGCTATCTATTTAGTAATAGCTTATGTGCATAGTGTTTAACAAGAAAGGGATAACAAGAAAGCTATTGTTGTAACATGTTTAATCTACGGGTACTTTTCAAGGTGCTTAAATGACACAGTGAAAGTTCTTCTCAGTGGCTTTTGTGGAATTTTCGATTGATAAATGAGATTCTCAAAACTACTTGTTCAGTCTTCACGTTATCTGGTCAAGTCTGCATGTCATACTCTTTCTCTGTCATTGACATTGTCATGCACACGATGTTTGAGCTGCCTGTCATGATGGATCAAGCAGATTTTCTTGTTTTTATTTTTTAATCTTTGACCTTATTGAAAACAAGTGAGAACTGACAGACATATGTAAGGTCACGTCTTTTTCGCTTTTATTCCCAACCCACCTTTTATGTTTCTTTGTCTTTTTTTGTTTGTTTGCTTACGTTTTTTTTGTGAATGTGCCTCTGATACCATTCCCATAACAATGACATTGCAATTCGGGGAAGGCTGTACGTGCAAATGTGTCTGCCAAATAACAATAAAATTACCTTTCTCTATATATAAGAATTCAATTTAGGTGTTTTTCTTGAACCAAGGCATAGTATATGGGTCAACAAAAGTGGAGCCTTTTGCATTTCATCTGCCAAACCTTGCAAGACTTTACATTGGCAGAGTACAACATTATACTGACAACATGCCAATATTTTCACCAGTATCTTAGCCATCTTGTTTGCAAAGAATGACTCCAGCCACTGACAGTTTCAGAGACTTAAATATTAACTTTTGCAGATAATTAATTTTGTGGCTTAATAAAATTGCACTTACTGTACTGCACACCTTCATGATGGTTCCAGAAGTATTAAAGCAACCTAGATAAACTGCAAAAAAACATAGACCATAGATATAACAAAGAAAAAAACGGCTCTTTGTTTTCTGTGCTTGTTTCATTCGTAAAAGAAGAGTTAACTAGGAGGTGCGATACATATTTCATAAAATGAAGATGAAGGATAAAGTCTGAAGGATAGCTTTTAAAACCAGCTCAGAATACCAATGAAGTGACGTTACTATTTCTTTTGATGAAATTAAATTTGTGTTTGACAGGACACTTAGGAGGGATGTCCGCTCATGTTTGGTGTATTTTATTGAAGAGGAAAAACTGCTTTTACCATCTGTAACATGCTCTTGGCAAACTTTATCAATAGCACGAAAAAAGAATTTCAGGGATTTATTTTGAAGAAGGAAAACAGTCTAAGTGCTACAAATTGCAATAAACACATAATCCTCCTCTTTACATGCATTACCATGTGTTCGCAGTCAGAGTTGATGTAGACATGACATGAATTTGTCATGGAGTGCATGTAATGGCATCAACATGTGTCAGTCGTGTCAGCTAGATCCAGCAGGATCCACTTATTATCTTGTCCGGTGTCACAAGCGCGTCTCGTTGCAACCGTGTGTTCTTCAGAGATAATTCAGGCCTAACAAAAATGGTAAAACTGAGATGAGCACAGAATATAAAGTAGCTGACCAAATAACATGTAATGTGTTGTATTCCTATGTTGGACTTCATGTGAATTGCATTTACACTTTCATTTAGCGTGATGAAAGCTCTGGTATCCTTGGAGGGGGCTGATGTATTTGGATCGCAGTATGTTATGGGTTCATTTATTTCTGCATTTAATGTGAGCAAGACCAGGCTTTAAGGTTTTAATCTCATCAACTCAGAGTCATAGGCCCTTGGGCTATACCACTCTCCGCTTTCAATATACCTTTGTTATTTGATGTATACTTCAGCTAGGATTTCATTCTATCTCCAGTGTGTTTTGGTTCAGTTTGCACGAGGTTTCCCTATCTGATAGCTGTTAGATCAGGATGAGATACACTAAGTGTAGCGAGTGTCAACTGGATTATTCAAACCTTTAGGCTGATTTCAGTTATCTTATCTTGCCTTTTTTCAGGAGAAGATGTGCCCAGTGCCTACTGTGCCGAAGGCCCTCCACTCGCAGAAGAAGCCTGCGAGGTGCCCTGCTCTGTAGACTGTGTGGTTAGCCCCTGGTCCTCATGGTCCACCTGCTCACACAGCTGCGCCAGTAAGACCGCAGAGGGTAGACAGAGCCGCACTCGCACTGTTTTAGCCATTCCAGGAAAAGGTAATCCGAAATTCCCTTTGATCTCTTTGACTCATTCTCATCTGATACTGACAAAGAACTTTTGCTCTGTTTACTGCAGTTATTTTTTTAACTTTCTTTTACTTTTAAAGAAGCAAAGTTTTAAAGTTGATATTAAAAGAGATAAGATAAGTTGTACCTTTATTAGTCCCATACGTGGGAAATTTTTTGGTCACAGCACAGAAAGTGGACAGTACAAAGGTAGGAGCAGCAAAAATTAGAAAAAAAAACCAATCAAATAGAATAAGATCAAATATAACAATTAGTAATATTGCACTTTAGGGAGACAGGGTGAAGGTTACCATTGGTTGGTAGATGTGTGTGTGTGTGTCTGCACATGTGTGGTCACCTGTAAAGTCTTTGTTGTAGAGTGGCACACAAAATGTGGCACATTGGTGGAAACAGTTTAGATTATAACTGTCGTTAACATGTAATCTCATTGGAAATAGATCATTTTGCAGGAAAAGGCAGAAGTAACAAGTAGATCTATTGTATTGTATTATTACTGTTCCTGAAAATAACGTTTACCTTTCGATAGCTATGAAGTTCAGTGCTACACTGACTGGATGACAGAAAGCATGAAAACACTGATCTTTGGATATTTTAAGAAGTAGCTTGTAAACACAGATATAAAAGAAAAATTCCACTAACATTTTCATTAGCAGTGAGCTCACTCAGTGTCTTTAGGATATATTGCTTTTGTCAGAGGGACTCACAAAACTAGACTCAGCAAATAAGAAGAGTAAAGATTGATTGAGCTACAAATCTTTATCTGGGTTTTTTGTGTGTGTGTGTGTGTGTGTGAGTCTCATTTAGTCATTTTTCATCTCACACACATGTGAAGTTTAAGTTGACCATTCATTATCAGGGACTCCTTTTCTTTCCAACAGTGCTTTTCTTACTTCGTGTTGTGTTTTCGAGTCAGTCAGCAGAGCCTTGGCAGCCAGCTAGCAGCCATTAATCCCTGTAACTAAACGCATATCTGCAACAACAGCTGATGAAAGAATCTCACGGCTTAAGCCAGGTTCCAAACTATGTTGCTTATTACAATGTTACTGGCTATCAGCTAGCTGACAGAGCAATGTGTGTGTGTGGGTGTATGTGTTTGAGGGTATTAATGCTACATGTGTGTTTATAGAGATACATTTTTTTAAAGTGTTTGACAGAATACTGTAGAAGCCCTCAGAAATACAAATTGGACTGGAAGGTGTGAGTATATAAAATATTTGGTTGTGGTTCAGCTCATCCTTACTTTTCTATAAGTCACAGCACACTACTGTTTCCTCTCCAGATATCACATCTATTATACTTCATCAACTGAGCTGTCCATTTTTTAAACTTTCGACCAGAGAGTCCCTGCCCTGACTACTGTAGGCCCAAAACAAAAGTAAATTACCACTGTGAACACCACTGTAAACAACCGTTTGGCCAGAAAGCAATGATACATACATAGAACTCAGTGTGAACATCTGTGTGTGTGCATAGATAGATAGTCCATATTTTATTATATACAAGCGAAATTACAGAATTATGAAGCATAACTGAATAATATATATATATATATATATATATATATATATATAACA